>CATQJA010000793.1:0-45196 GCA_958295435.1 Mesorhabditis spiculigera
ATCCTACCTTATATAATTTGGTCGCGTATCTTTGTGTGTGTGTGTGTGTGGATGTCACTTTCGAGGCCCGATTTGAGGGCCTTCCCGTGTCCAAAATGCCCTAATTCTCCGACACCCGGGGGAATCGACCCTCCTCTTTCCGATGGCGCTTTCAGAATCCCGATCAAATACAAGTTTACAAAGTTAAAGCCGGTTTTATTCATTTTTGGGGGTCCGGGAGGACTAATTTGCATAATGTGAAAAAATACAAATTTCCTCATTCTTGCCAGTTGCACTCGCGAGTTTGGTCGTCTCTTTGGATTTGCCTCTCGATGCTTTTTCTTCCCCTGCCCCGGGCAATGCCCAAAAAGGGCTTTTGGTGCGTGATGCCGCGCATTGCATGGTGTAGTGGTTAGCGCTTTGCCGTGCTAATCTAACTATCGGAGGTTCGATCCTCGGATATCGTAGTTGTTTTGCTTTCTGCTCGGAAAGTGTGTTGCGGAGTGGATTTCCGTGTAGGGACGTTATTGTGAAGTTCGTCACTCACGCCGCAGCCTATAGAATGAGCGCCGCAGGCTTAAGAACGAAGCTAGCCGTACAAGCTAGCGCCGCCGGCTTAAGAACGAAGCTAACCGGCACGCTTAGCGCCGCAGGCTTAAGCACGAAGCTAGCCGTACAAGCTAGCGCCGCAGGCTTTAGAACGAAGCTAACCGCACAAGCTAGCGCCGCAGGCTTAAGAACGAAGCTAGCCGTACAAGCTAGCGCCGCAGGCTTAAGAACGAAGCTAACCGCACAAGCTAGCGCCGCAGGCTTAAGAACGAAGCTAGCCGTACAAGCTAGCGCCGCAGGCTTTAAAACGAAGCTAGCCGTACAAGCTAGCGCCGCAGGTTTTAGAACGAAGCTAACCGCATAAGCTAGCGCCGCAGACTTAAGAACGAAGCTAGCCGTACAAGCTAGCGCCGCAGGCTTAAGAACGAAGCTAGCCGTACAAGCTAGCGCCGCAGGCTTAAGAACGAAGCTAACCGCACAAGCTAGCGCCGCAGGCTTAAGAACGAAGCTAACCGCACAAGCTAGCGCCGCAGGCTTAAGCACGAAGCTAGCCGTACAAGCTAGCGCCGCAGGCTTTAGAACGAAGCTAACCGCACAAGCTAGCGCCGCAGGCTTAAGAACGAAGCTAGCCGTACAAGCTAGCGCCGCAGGCTTAAGAACGAAGCTAACCGCTCAAGCTAGCGCCGCAGGCTTAAGAACGAAGCTAACCGCACAAGCTAGCGCCGCAGGCTTAAGCACGAAGCTAGCCGTACAAGCTAGCGCCGCAGGCTTTAGAACGAAGCTAACCGCACAAGCTAGCGCCGCAGGCTTAAGAACGAAGCTAGCCGTACAAGCTAGCGCCGCAGGCTTAAGAACGAAGCTAACCGCTCGCTTAGCGCCGCAGGCTTAAGAACGAAGCTAGCCGTACAGCTTACGCGCCGCAGGCTTAAGAACGAAGCTAACCGCACAAGCTAGCGCCGCCGGCTTAAGAACGAAGCTAACCGCACAAGCTAGCGCCGCAGGCTTAAGCACGAAGCTAGCCGTACAAGCTAGCGCCGCAGGCTTTAGAACGAAGCTAACTGCACAAGCTTAGCGCCGCAGGCTTAAGAACGAAGCTAGCCGTACGCTTAGCGCCGCAGGCTTTAAGAACGAAGCTAACCGCTCAAGCTAGCGCCGCAGGCTTAAGAACGAAGCTAGCCGTACAAGCTAGCGCCGCAGGCTTAAGAACGAAGCTAACCGCTCAAGCTAGCGCCGCAGGCTTAAGAACGAAGCTAGCCGTACAAGCTAGCGCCGCAGGCTTTAAAACGAAGCTAGCCGCACAAGCCAGCGCCGCAGGCTTAAGAACGAAGCTAGCCGTACAAGCTAGCGCCGCAGGCTTTAAAACGAAGCTAGCCGCACAAGCCAGCGCCGCAGGCTTAAGAACGAAGCTAGCCGTACAAGCTAGCGCCGCAGGCTTAAGAACGAAGCTAACCGCACAAGCTAGCGCCGCAGGCTTAAGAACGAAGCTAGCCGCACAAGCCAGCGCCGCAGGCTTAAGAACGAAGCTAGCCGTACAAGCTAGCGCCGCAGGCTTAAGAACGAAGCTAACCGCACAAGCTAGCGCCGCAGGCTTAAGAACGAAGCTAGCCGTACAAGCTAGCGCCGCAGGCTTTAGAACGAAGCTAGCCGCACAAGCCAGCGCCGCAGGCTTAAAGAAGGAGGTAACCGATCAAACATGCACCGCAGGCTTAATAACGAGACTAGCAGTTCAAGTTTGAGCCGCGTACCAATACAAAAAGAGGTTTGCATGAGAGTTGCGTTTTTCTTTCGTCAGGGTAACTTTATGTGGAAGGGCGGTCAATTCATAAGGCCTAGACGGCGTCCAGCGGGGGAGAGTCGCGAAGCGGCTCCTCCCCCGCTGGTTTACTATAAAATCGAACAAAAAATTCAAAAAAATTTTGTTGATAATTATTTTAAAAGTCATAGCTTACCAAGGGACTGCAACACCACACTCTCAAAGAATTCAATACGGTGTGCAGCGTCGTCATAATACTAAAAAAATCAACCTTAAAATCGGTCTACCAGAAAGTTGTTTCTTTTCTTTTTTATATTCTACCCCAGCTACCGTACTTCGTCAGGGATTTGCGGCTTGGTCGGGAAACGAAGCGACCACCAGGCTTTGACGACTTGGCGCAGTGACCTCTGGCAATCCTCGGCTTTAGCGGTCATTAGCATAGCGCCGGCACAAACGTCCTGAAACGCGTTTTTTATTAAATTTATTGTCACTACCCATTTAAAATTCCGCCAGCCCTTATTTTATTAAAAATGAAAACTCAAATTAGCCTACCCTGTAGTCTAGATCCTGGAACGAGTGAAGCGTAAAGACACGATTCACGTGCATCAGCGCGGCGCAAGCGCATAGCATTGAACTGTAAAGAAGGATTGAGATGGAAATTTTACGAGATTTATATAAATACGTTTTAGTAAGCTTAAGATCGTATAATAGTGCTTTATAACTTACACTTTCCGCCACTTCTCAGTGAATCCTTGATTCAGACGCTCGGTGAGCAGATGCATGAATTGGCCGGCGCTTTGGCGATTGTGCAGCTCCTGCTCGTAGCTCATATGGCGGCGCGAGGGAGACTGAAATAATTTGATTTTGTTGTCTAAGTTTGTAAATGGTAGGTATAAAAATGCTATAGATGAAATAAAATAAGGGTAATTAAAAGTATATTTTTAAAGTCGACTTACCATTTCATAGATCTCTTTCCAGGAGAGGAACCACTTCGGCACCGGGACCTCAATCGCGGGAAGAGACTTATCGAATTCCATGTTACTGAAATATATTGACGTCATATAAGAACTAACGATCAAAATTATCCAATTGAATTAAATAAGGAATAAATACAGATTTAATAGGTGGCTTAAGTCAAGAATGAGTTCATAATGCAAGCTAAAATGGTGAAACCTAGACAGGAAACCTGTGGAAAAGTTGTGCAACAATATTTCAATGGTGAAAGGAAACCAAAGTGAGAGGAAATTAAGCGTAAGAAGTGGTGGCTCTGACCTGGATGCTCATTCTTATCAATAAACAGATGACCGACGCACTAATGGTACATCTGTAAGTTCACAAATTCCGTATCAATCCGCCCAAAAACCCCAAGATCGATAAGGCCTTTCCGGGATCAAGGTAATGGGCACTAATGAAAGGCTTGTTTTAGTTTTGCGTAATTTTGTAAATTTAATCGACTGTTACGTCCGTCGTCCAAGAGAAGAACGATACGAGTAGAATAAGACCTAGCTATGAAAATTATAGATACTGAACCAAAAAAAAAAGGATAAAAATTCCAACTAGTATGCAAACTATGAAAGAAACAAAGCAAGAATGTCAAAAATAAACGACGCTTAAAGTTATATAGAGCCAGTTTTGTCAAGCTTCTAAACGCTATGCAACACTATACGAAATACAGACCCCGTCAAGGCTTCCACCGCTGTAAAATGAAAATATAAAGAAAGGATGTTAGATATAAATAAAAAGTATACACAATTGGCCAACGAAAAGGCGTTCGAAAGTGAGGACAAAGCAATCATGAAGTGGTTGTTTTGAAGTCAGGTGGCATGCCTTTGACAGATGACAGGAGCGCACTAATGATATGCCTTCAGGGTAGCCGATTTCCATATAAACCCGCGACAGCCTTTAAAAGCTATATATCGTTTCTAATCAACCCACTATTGGTCAAAAAACACCCATTAATGAAAACCACTGCTTGAGGTGTCAAGCCTTTCCGGGAATTTTGTTTCCTCGGCAAATGGCACGGTGCCAAAGGGTCTAAGTCAAATATTTATACTCGGCGACATCAAAATTAACCGTAAATGTAAAACAAAACCCATTTAAAATTGTAAATTGCGCACAATTAATCGATTAGATTCAACATTCGATCCAAAACCAAATTTCGGGCTGCCAAAATCGACATCCAGATGCAATCTCGATGCGCGATCAGTGCCTAAAAAGCGAGTGGGCTCCTAGCCAGATGGACAAAAAGCCATGAATCACTTCAAAGCGATCAAAATAAAAAGAAACGAGTTGAAAGCGGGTTTTGCCTTGTAAAATCCCTCTCTCTCTCTCTCTCTCTCTCTCTCTCTCTCTCTCTCTTTCTCTTTCTCGCTCTCATTCTCTCTGTACAACCGTGCATTCATGTGTATTCAGAAATCAATAATAAGATAAGTTATTAATAATTTATTCAACACAGAATTACATAATTAAGAAATTTCCACGAAACCTAAAAGCATCAAGTCATTACAAATATTACCTTTCTGTCCTTTGGAGCAAAGATTTGCTTGACGTCCAGACTACACCCAAAACCGGGGGATCGCCTCCTTCTCCGCTGTTTCTTACAACCACTGGGCCCTAGAATGCAAAGTTTCAACGCAATTTGACTTGAAATCAGCGCAGCTTAATGTTGCGACTAGCCTCTCAATTACCTGGCAACCCGGCGTCATATTCGTCTTTTCTTCTCCTGCCCGCTTCAGTCATACCTGAAAATGGCTTCTTCGTAAATTTCATTTTTTTTCAACACCTCTCCCATCTCCATCCACATTTGAATCAAGTTGTTGCATCCTTTGGCGATAATTCTCGACATTGGCTGAATTTTTTCCGGGCAATTAGTAAATTTTTGGATCACCTGGCCGACTCGGGTCGTAATAAAGCATTCGGTCTGATTTTGGGACCCCTAGTTTCGACAGAGATCGGCCGGAAACGGAGATGCGTTGTCGGTAATTGTGCTTTCTTACGAGCCAAGTCGACCTCCTTCGGCACAGCGTCGAAGGCCCTTCGCATCTGAACTGGCGGTGTCAAAAGTTTATTAGAGGATTCGATTAAAACAGGTATTTTTCTTAAACAACGTCGGTTCGGTCTGAGTGTTTCTGTAAACAGACCTCCGATTCGGTGTATCGTTCAAATTCCGGCGGTAACGGCATGCGGTTCCACTCCCACCACTCCAGCACCTCGTGCCGTCCGCCTAAGCTTATTTGAAACAACTTGAAATAAAATCCCTATTTAAGAAAGTGATATAAACTCGCCAAGCCTCGCTTGTATCTCCGCAATTCGACCGGGTTCCACTAAAAATTCAGAAGAAGTCGACTCCAAAAACTCGAATACCGGGTGGTTGTTGCTGTGGATTAATTCCTGCTTGTCCATGTTCTGGCCCAACAAGACGATCTCTCGGAACGAATGGGGCATCATGTCGCCACGGAACGGCTGACCCCGAGCGGCGACGGGGTTGCGCCTGAAGCGCACAGTTCCTTGATGAACTTGACCCCGAAAGCTAGCCTAATAAACTCCCACTCTACTGTCAACGAATTTGAACGCTTCTTAAACCGGTCACCCCTTTGTTTCACGTGCAAACAGGAACATAACATATTTTTTTGTCATTTTTCGAAACCTACGCCTCGTTGCGATTGATCGTAGGATGGTGGCGGAACGGCTTGGGCGTCCTCGTAGGAAGGCGGGTCTGGGTCTGAACGGGCCAAATTTTTGGGGGGACTGACATGAAAATGTTTGATTTTGTATAACCCTCTGCAGCTCTATCTCAAATCTCCAACCGTATAGACCAGCACGACCCCGTGCTCGCTGCCTAGCCGATGCTACTTCCTGACGATCCACTCGCTGCCGCGTCCGGCTCCTTCGTTGGTGGATGTCCTCATTCACCGACCGGCCTATTCAAGCAAAATTTGGGGGTGTAAAGTGTAGCCTCGCGTAGTGCGACCGACCCAAACCCACGATTTCCGGGTACCATCAGATCGGGTGATGGTGGCGACCGACGCCTGCTAGGTCTCAGAACGCCCTCCTCATCCTCCACCTCGTCCTCGGCCGGCGGGTGCAATGAGCGATAGGAGGGAGGATCTAGAGGTTCAGCATCAAGCTCACTGATCAAGGAAAATGAGCCCGAATCGGTTGTCGAAAGGACTTACGCCGGTCGGCAACATCACCTCCACCAATTCGATTAGACGGCCCGGGTTGGTCATCATCCGATCGGACGTCTAATCACCACGTCAGAGAGCTTCAAAACCGAAGCTCCTACCTCGTCCAGGTCCTCCAACCCGGAAAGGGATATGGTTGGCGAAGCAAACGACGAAAAGAATTAAAAGAAGTAAGGGAGGCGGCCGCATTTTCTAAGAACACTGTCTATGAGCACCTATAGGGCTGAGAATTTATAGTGCGGAAAGCGACGCATATTATATTTTTCGAGGAGAATTAATGTACAAAACGAATGACGTCGACGTCGCCAAAGCGAACGCCTGCGATGAATATTTCAGGGGGGGTTTGGTAAGACTGTACTTTTGTAACTCGGCTCTTCCCTGGCCTACCGGATGTAAAGTATATAAAACCAACGATACTAGTAGTGATATGTTCGTCTGGGTCTGTCGAACGTTTTGGCATACTTTACCGGCATGTGGCACAATGGGAAAACGAGATACAATAGATGAGGGTCGATCGGGTGGGAGGGGCATCTGCCGTTTAGCAGAGGCTAATTGCCGATCTATAATTCAAATCAGATATTTCGAGTCTCATACAATTCGTTCCGCTTCCTATGCGAATAAAATTCTTTGTTATTTTGCTCTCTCTCAACCCAAATATGTAACATTTTGGGTGCCGATAAGCTGCCCCTTCGCCCGCGCACCCACTGATCGACGCTCGTTCTTCCGGCGTCAGAGCATCCCGTAAAAACCCCGGATCAAATCCCAACCGTGATTGCACGAATTGACGCCATATTCCGCGGAGATCGGCGCGAAATGTTGTTTCTATAGATATCCATTCCTAGCCACCCGCCCGCGCCAAAAAGGCCTTGCAAACGCGCGCGAGAGCGAGCGGTGTGAGCCACACACGCCACGGGGAGCGCACGCCGAAACGGGGTTGCCCGACTTGACAATTGATTATCATCACCTCCTATTCACTCTTCCGACCCGCGGCATGAAAACCTTTCCGTTCACACACCGAGTCTCGCTTTCACCCAGCGTCTATTTTCGTTTGAGCACTTTTTAGCAAAGGATTCACAGTAAATATACCTTTTTGTGGATTTTGTGGTGGAGCACCATCCTCTAACCTTTCCTTGAAAAACAAAACGTTATTTTTTTCGATGCTTGCTTTATAATCCCTGCTTTTGTGTTAGCGACGTTCTCGACTCTGATAGTTGGCCATTCATAAATTTTTTAGCAAATCTGTAACTCAATTTTATTTATTCTTTACGGAAACAGTTTTTGTAAACAAAAAAAAATAGCGGTCCTGTGTTCCGAGTGACAACACCAACGAAATTTTGTCGATAGGTGTCAGCGTACTCGGCTTCGACTATTTCTAGAAACTTGGAACTTTTTTCATGCTTGATCCCTCTTCTAATATAATTTTGTGTTCCCTATCACTTCAAAATCGTAAAGCCAACCCTCTAATAGCGCGCGAGCCCTTTTTCCGCCCGGTTTCCCGCATTATTTTGGCCGTAACCCGGGACGGCTGGCTGTTTCTCTGCGCCCAGAGATCCCAACACAGACCCCCTCGCCCCGGAGGCAGGTGTTCGCATAGCTTTTCCGGCTAGCTGCCCATCCTCCACATCCTCGCACTCTCTCCCCCATCAGCGCACGAGCCCTGGGCCCCCCTCCGACTACAAACTAGAAGCTGGGCCGCTTGTGCATTGGGGCCCAACAGCTGAAGTTTCGATATTGATGCCGACAGCCAGCCCCAAATATATTTTTCCTTTTATTTTTACACCAGCTGAAAATAGTATGATGCGGCAGCGTGGCAACAAAAATTTCCCCCGCTTTCCCATGCCCTGAAAACCATGGGAACCTGCCTCCAATTTTAAATGTTGTTGATGATACGGGGGTGATTTCGTTATTACAAACGTGCTATTTTGTATTTTTATCCGGCGCCCGTCTAACATAGATATAGATCAGCAAAATTATTTTTGAGACCACAGCGCGGTTCACCCCGAGAATAGTGAGAAAAATATATTTCCCCAAAGCCGACAGGCAACTGATCATCAACAAAGGTCGGGGGGGGGGGGGCTGGGAATCAACCCTCTCTCTTTTTTTTTGCTACCACATACATTTTTGTCATTGTTTTCCCCCGCACGCGTTCGCTGCCTCTGCAAAAGGCATACAGACTGTATGGTTTTTAATGGCCTCCAGAATTGCGTCTATTTTTGCGCCTCACTTCCACCATGTCCACTCACTCGCTGGGGCACTACTATTTTGACAACTTACTCGAGTACCCGCCAAAATAATCCCCCGGGTCCCCCTCGCGCGCGATTGGCTCGGCTATTTGTTCGGTAAATATGGATCAGCGTGGAAATGTTTGTGGGAGAAGCACGGGCGGCGAGGGCCGACAACTGGCCCTGCGGAACTCGTCTCATTTCCCCCTCATCAACATCGTTGATTGCGGCGCTGAATCGGCAACGGCGGGCTGTTCTTTGATATATTTCAGGGGCGCTTCGCATTTGACCGTTTCATTCCTGCCCCAATGAACCGGAAAAGCTTTTTTCCTTTTGGGCCGAGAAATCCGTTCCATTATTCGCCTTTACGTTTCTGATATTTCTCGCCGTTTCATTCTATTTCTTATTTTCCAGATCTCGAATGCGATGCCCGAAAATCAAAATGAAGATTCGATACCCCTAGCTCCCGGCATCGCCACCTTCAGCCTGGGAGAACCTTCAAAGTAAGTAATAACCTTTTAAGATTTTTAAGGCGCCTAAATTTTTATGACTGCGCATTTTTTTGGCATAGCGCATCTATTTTTCGCAAGGTAACCTGATACCGATCGTTAGGCGCCCCGGGGGCTTGCCAGCTTTTTCTTCCTTTCTCTAAGCGAGCGCTTTGTGCGTCAAAAGCCCATATAGTTGTTTTGGTGCTTGTTTTCTTATACATTTAATTTGGTTCCAGAGGTGACGATTCTAACAATGCTCCGACCTCGTCGTCAGCTGTGAATTCGGACAATGAGAACGGGCCGATGATTCCCGACGCCATAGCCCCGCCGGATTTGGTTCGGTTTCAGTCAAAATTTACTTAATTTGCACTTAGAATCAGGCCAAGAAGCCGAAGAAGAGCGTCTCCACCTATTACAAGAAACAAAACGAGTTGCTGGAGAATTTTCAAAAAGACACTGAGCAGATCCAGGTATTTGTTGGAGGTTATCTCTTGATCTCGCGCTAATTCGAAGTTGGCCAGAGAGAAAGAGAACCTAGGCGCCCTGCCTTTCCACAAATATTTTCCTTATTTAGGTGTTTCGAAAAACCCGATTCACGTCGACGTGTAGCGATGAACCCAGCAATAGCAATGGTAATGGCACCGAAGTTGTTGACGAGACAGCCGAGCCCGGCGCTCCTTTGCTGCGGCAATTGGTACCATTTTCATTTATTCATGAATGAAATTTTCTTAGTCTGGCGACAACGATCTCGAAACTTGTCGGAACGGCTCGAAGAAATCGCTAAAGAAGCAGCGCTCGGATTCTTTGCAGGAGATGATGTATGGTTTCAATTTAACACTGTACCAGGGTTGAAAAGCCGCTTCGCGACTTTTCAACCCTGGCCCCGTCTGATCCCATGATATTCTTCACTTTGCATAATTCTCGCGATTTTCTATGACAAAAAAATGAGAAACGCCAGCTCCCTTCTCTTATATAAGCTTCCGCAACTTCCGGCGTATGCTAATTGTTTCCTAACAAAGAGGTTGTTCGATTTTTCAACAAAAAGCTTAATTTTAACGACGAAAACAGCAAATTTTTGAAAATTTTATGAGTGTGCAGTCATCCCAAGGCCATTACGCACCTAATGACGTATAAAACATACCCCTACCTACTCCCCTTATTGAGATACTGCTGGAACACGCTGACGGAAGTTGCATGCAAATGCACACACATACATACATACACACACACACACAGGAACTATTTTTTTATATATAGTAGGAATCTTCTGATTTAGCGACAAAAACCAAGCAGCTCAGAAGCAAAGTCAAAGCGAGTCGAGGGCGGCCGGCAGGCTTTCTTTTCGTCACGCTGCTGATCAACGTTTCTTTGATGATAGCTAAGGTATATTTTTTTTATGAAAGAAACCTATTCTTAGGCTGTCGCCTCTTATCTCTCCGGCTCGATGTCCATTTTGTCGTCGTTAGCTGATTCAGTGGTTGATATCACTACGGGTATGGCTTGCTATTAACATATTTCATTTTTCTTGATAGGTCTCGTTATATTCGGTACTAGCCGCATGATCAGGAAGCGGGATCCCTACTTGTACCCCCGCGGACGTACTCGCTTGGAACCGCTGGCTTTGGTTTTTTTTGATATCTTGGGGTTTAATATGCTTTTAGATCGTCATTTCAACTGTGATGGGCATCGCCTCGGTGATGCTGATCTACGAGTCGGTGAAGCGGGTCATCACAAATGATGTGAGGAAATTTTCTATGGCGTCGACGCAATTCATCTAGGTAAAACTTGACGTGGACGCCGTCTCGGCTGGCATTATGGTGGCCACGATTTGCGTCAAGTTCACGCTGATGTGCGTCTGTAGACAGTGGGTTTTTCAGGAAAACCCAGAAAATGCTTTCGTTTGTAGGTACGACGACCCGTCGATCAATGTGCTAGCGATGGACCATCGAAACGACTGCCTGTCCAATTCGGTGGCTCTCGTCTGCGCTGCTCTGGCTTCATAGTACGTTTTGAAGTCTAAGCTTTCAAATTTTATATTTTGCTATAACTCGCTTTTTTTCAGCTTTGGACCTTCTGAACCGCTCTGGTGGAACGTCGATCCGTTGGGCGCCATCATCGTCTCGATCTACATCGCATATACTTGGTATTTTCGTTGTAAAATGCGTATTCTCTTTTTTTTAGGTTTTCTACTGGCAAAGAGCACACTTCGATGTTGTCAGGAAAAACGGCCGATCCGGATTTCATCAATCGCATTATCAAGGTAACAACAGGCTGGCAAAAATTTATTGAATTCCCTAGGTGGCGCTCGACCACGACAACCGCGTAAATGGCATCGACACGGTTTATGTCTACCATTGGGGCACCAAATTCTTGGTTGAGGTTGTGTATTTAATTTCTCTTGTAATTCGTAAGTTCTAGGTCCACATCATCCTCGACCCGGAGATGCTGCTCCGCGATGCTCACGATATTTCTGAGAGTTTACAGGTCAACATTGAGAGCTTACCAGAGGTAAGAACTTTTTTAGGCTGCGTTTCTAACCCTCAATTTTCCAGGTGGAACGCGCCTTCGTCCACACCGATTACGAGTCTGATCACCAGCCCGGCGACGAGCACAAAGTAGTCTGATCCTCAGCATTTTCACCCCCCAAAACCCCGTTGATTTTCGTTATTTTAAGCGCACCCTCGCCCCCCAATTTCTCGGTTTGCATTTATCTCGCCATGTTGCTCGATTTGTTGTGTGCGTGCTGTTATGTAGTGGAATGTAGTGCTCCCTCGCCCGCCAAATTTAAGTTGATAGTTAATGGATTCGTAATAAACACACGTTTCTTTATTGCTGCTGCGGTTGGCACAAGAAGCACAGATGAGATCCCGTATTTCAATAAGCGAAAGCGGAAAAAAAAATGGGTGTTCTGGAAGGACTTTGTGAAGTTTTTGGCCCCCAACTTTTCGAAATAGGTAGTAAGTACCAAATTCCAATAATATCCTTTTAGATATGATCCAACAACACATTTGTAGCACACATTATAGAGTATTGCACCTTGCTAATTTCCTGAGCGAGCTCGCGGCCAGCCGCCTGGCGTTCTTGCGTTGATTTGGCCGCTTTGAAATCCGAGATCTATTTTTTGTGATAAGTCGTTTTGATTTTTGACTTACGGCATCAAAAACGGCGGCCATCTCCCGGCCGCTGTAGCTGTCCTTGTCGGATACCGAAAACAGGACGTGCCGACTCTGCGGGGCGCGCTTCATCCCGCGCGGATTGATGAAGCAGCGCTCCACGCTGAAAATGAGCGATTCAGTTATAGAAAAGAGTATGCTTTGGTATTTTTGTCGATCGAGAGATATTTGAGAATTACAAAGTCTTATATTTTTTTTACCTATTAAAATTGTTTTGTTTATAGCTATTTTTAGGTTCGATGGATTAAAGCAAATTTATCTTAAAGTTCTTCTGCTAGTTTTAGTTTTTAAATTTATAGATTGGCTGTAGTGATCTGTTTCTTTATATTAAAGTTATTTACCCCATAATCCTCTCGTTGATCGCGTGAACGTGGCGCGGATCGTACGGATTCTGATCAAAAGCCTGCCTGCCCAGCGTGATCGTTTTGTTGAATTGCAGGGCGACGTTGTAGAATTCCTATTTTTCGTTGTTTTTTTGAGGATTCCTGCAAATTACAGTAGTAGCCGCGGTAAAGTGCGTCAATTGTTGCTTGGCGTCGTCGATGGCTTCCTTGAAGTAGTAGAGCGGTCCCATGGCTTGCCGGACATCCGGGATGTAGTCTTTCAAGATCGACACTGCCAAATCGGTGACGTTGAAGGGGAGGATGACCTAGAAATTATCACTTGAATCGATCGGAGGCTTTTGCAAGGCTTTTTGTAGCATAAACGCGTACCTCATCAGCAAATCTTCTTGCTAGCTCGGCCCAGACTTGCCCAGTTGCTCGATGAGCCTAAAAAATTGATGATATTTTGCTGTTGCTGCATTTCCGGTTCGATTTTGCTAATTTTGGCGCCTTTAGTACGTTTACGATCGGTTTTGCTGGGTTTGCAGAAGGATCCGTAGCCAGCCTACCGCAAAACCATCCGGATCGATCAGATTCTCGTTGACGAACGGCGTCTCGTACATCGAGTGGTAGAGCGCGTAGTCTTTCCGGGAGATGTTCTAGGGGTATTCATAATCGATATCTGACCGTCGCGGGCACCTTGTAGGAAAAATCAATGACCGGAACTCCAGCAAAATTCAGGAACGGTGCGTGATCGGATCCACCGCTTGGGACTTGCATTTCCGGCCTACCGCGCCGTTTTGGGTCCGGGAAGTATTTGAGCCTAAAAAGGGCTTAATAGTTTGAATTCTCGCCTTCCAAAGCTTTAAAGGTAAGCAAAATTCTTACCAAGTATCAAAAACCGTTTTTCTCCCTCTTTCAACCTCAGATTTCAACGGGTTCTTGACAGTTTTTGAGACGGAAATCGAGACGTCATAGAGCGAGGGGACGGTATTGAGAATCCTGAACAACGGCTTTCTCCCGAAGCGATTCTCTGGCTTACAAGGTCCGATTGCCAGTCATACAGTCCATGTTGATGTAGACAACCGCTCGCTTCTGCAGAATGTCGACGTACTCCTCGACGAATTCCGTCGACCCGACGAGGCCGTACTCTTCGGCGTCCCATGACATGAAGATGATGCTCCGGGCTACATGAGAATATGAGCTCGAGGCGGGATTTGGTTACAAACCTGGCCTCCACCCTGTTTGGTTCATCGTAGCTACCATAGATCTGGCTACTTCACTGAGGATGGCCGTCCCGCTGTTCGGGTCGATGGAGCCGTAGACCTAGAGCTTGTAGGTTGTAGTTCATCTTTTTCGTTACCCAAGCATCAAAATGGTTGCCCAGGATTACATAGCGATCGGGCTCGTCGCGGCCTCGGATGTAGCCAATGACGTTGCGGATGTTTCTGAAAAATGTATAGATCTTCGCCTGAAAACGCAAAAAAAAACCTCGTCTGCAATTCCGATTTCACATCAATGGTTACGGTAGCTCCATCCTTGAGGCCAGGGCCCGTACGGTAGGTGACGTTAAGGCCTCCCTAAAAATATAGCGATTTTGAGGAGAAGTTCTTCAAGCCTATTTTGAGAAATTCCGAAGCCGAGGTCCGGGATTTTTTCTCAGCGACTAGAGGCTTCCTAGTTCCTTTAAAATCTCAAGGGCCGACCTGCCACTGCTTTGGCACCGGACGTCCATCCATTCGGGACATAATCTGCCAAGCTGTCGTGTAACTGATCGGTAGAATAGGAATGGTGGGTAGGACACGATCTTTCTTCGCCTGGAAATCTAGAGTTGATCTTTTTATTTTGTCTCTATCCCTTTAAAACAGAGCAGAGGTCAGGTTACCTGCTCGATCGTGCGATATTTGTATATATCCGGCTTGCTGGGGTACAATGGTGTCAACGGGTCTCCATCACCATGCATCGTCGAACCACGCTGTACTCCCTCGTTCGGCATCCACACCGTGTTTGGGTAAACGTGGGCTAGACCGGAAGCTGGTGCTGCAAGCCGGAAACGCTTACCAGAATCCGTGCCATCTGACGCCACGTCATCTGGATCGGAATACAGTATGGCCCCGATAGCACCGTAATCCTGCGCAATCTTCACTTTATCGCCTCGGAAACCATCGCCATATCGCAGGAGCGCGATTTTGCCCTGAACTTTGCGTTTAAGAAATCCAGAAGACCTTAAGCTACCGTAACATCGACCCCTAGCTTGCGCAGATTTTCAAAATCCTCCTGGTGACCTCGGTTGCAGAAGACGACATCCCCGGTGACGATACCTGGGGCTGCCCAAGCTACCCATTGATGACCAGCGTCTACAAAAAACTACGGATCAAGAGCGAGAGAGAGAGAGAGAGAGAGAGAGAGAGCGAGAGATGCCTACATTTTGCTCCCTGTTCATCTGGAATTATCACCGGGCTAATTCCCTTCGACTCGAAGACCGTCTGTGTCCCTTTTTTGATAAAAACCTAAAAACGCTTATTTTCAGGTTTGCTTCGATTTTCACGTACCTTATTCGGCTTATCCCAGTCCGGATATGAGAGTAGCACCTCATAGGGTACAAGTCGAACATCTAGAATATCATCACTGCCCTTAGTTTTCGAATTTACATGGCTCTATTTTTAGCAAATCCAAAAACTTTCTGACCCTCGAGCCCGATAGTCTTCCAAAGATCGTGGATCGCGTGCGCCACCCGTTTGTTATTCTCGGATCCGGCGACGTGGGGCTCTTTCGTGAAGACGCGTAAATATTCCTGAATTTTTCATGATAGCGTACCGGGAATGGTGTGCCTATTCGTACCTTGATGTTCTCAACGTTGATGTTTTCGGATAAGGTGCGGGCGGCGAAGGCGTGCACATCTGAATTCATCGGTTTAGAGGCGTGGTGTCAGGTTAAAAAAAATACGAAACTCATCGAAATCTGAACCGGATAATTTAGTACTAATAACAGCTTTTTTACGTTTAAAATCGTTTTTTCGAAATCCAAACAGACGTTTCCGACTTATTTTGAGGGATTGATGATCCAGGCGTACTAAGTTTCAGCGTGTCCTACCCTCAATCGTCTCCATTTTCGGGGCTATTGCCGGGTGATCAGAGTGATATTTTCCGAGCAGCGCCACGAACACCGTCATCAGCAGCCCGACGGCCATCGCCAAGTAGACGCTCAGCATCCGGCGGCCGCATAGTGATTGCGCAGCTGAATCTGAGGTTTCGGCTGTTTCGAGCTGGGTTTTTTGGGTAATTTGGATTCTACGTGTCTGGATACGTCTATGCTTAATATTATTTGTAAGCAAAAAACCTGCCTTAGGACGTAAGCCTAAGCTTAAGTCTAAACCTAAATGCCTAATACTAAGCAGAAATCCAAGCAAAAATTTAAGCCTAATAAGAAGCCTCAGCCTAAGTCTAGCCCTCCTTGATAATGTCATCCTCCCTATACCCCTTCACCAACACGGAATTCCCCAGTTTGATTGGATGTAATCTCCCCCCAACAACTTGGCCCTGGGCCCTTGTCCAGGACCAACTGACACCCAATCGGACATGCCTCCAAACCACCACCACCCCCAGGCAGATACCTCTCTGATCACCGGGTCAGCCGGGCGCACGAAAAAAACGGCAAAAACATGAATATTGCTGACAAGTCGATTGATGCCCACCAGCACACAGCACAACCCACCCCAAAAGCCCCCAACAGGTCCCCGGGGCGGAGGAATGGAACCAAAAAAATGAGGATCGCATGGGATTGGAGGTGGCTGGGTGGGTAAATAGGAATTTTTAAGGGCTTTGAGGACCAGGAAACTGGATACAATTTTTATTCAGATCAAAACTAACGTTAGAACTGTTACAGTTATCAAGAAAAATGGCGAAAAACGAGCCTAAGCCTAAGCCAAACCTAAGCAAAGGCTAAACCTAAGCTTAAGCCTAAGCCTAAGCCTAGCATATGTCCAATAGAAATTTATAGCTAATAAATACCACAATGTTGTGAACATAACGTTAACGCTAAGTTTGCTAAAAATTCGTTAAAATCTTCAAAAACCGGGAATTTTTTACTTTTACTACCTTCCTGCTGCAGTGCAAACTTTTTCCGCGGGGCTATGGGCGGATGCACCTTTGTGAAGGTCATGTATCTATGTAGCAAAGTAATTTTCGTGGATAGTAAAATTAGAATATACTTAGCTTTAGTGGACCGAGATTCCAATGACAAATTTCGAGCTTGCTCCCGACTCCAACCCTCGAGTAAACCTCCCTTAAAAATTCATCAACACGCGTAGGTCGACTCAAAAACTTGGGTACGGGGACCAGAGTCCAGAGTTTTTAGGGAGGTTAGCGGTTTTAGAATAGTAAACGTACATAAATTTAAAACGTTTAAAATTTGGCAAACTACGGACTTTCCTGAGGTTTCAAAGTTTAGAAAAACACGGTTCTGACGGTAAATTTAGGTAATCCCGACGATGGGGTATTTAATTTAATTTTTAATGTATGTAGAAAATCGAAAAGTCAATTAGTAAGTAAATCAAATGAACTCGCCAGCTTGCCGCTGCGCGCCCACGCCCACGTAGGGCATCCCCGGGTCCCGGAGCGGTTTTTTCTGAAAAGAAGGTGGTAATTTTGGGGAGCTACGAGAGGTGACATACTTCCATTCCAGAAAAGTTGCCGAATTTAAATTTTTAGAGTTTAGGACGAGGTTCGGGCCGAATAATCAGAATTGAAGGCCACCGACTGGCGGTCAAGTCGGCTAGCCGACAGCCAGGGGTCAACTGATAAGCCGAAAGGCCGAATGATTCGAGGAAATTGAGATAGTAGGCTTTTGGACGGGCAGTGGCGATCTTTGTTTAATGACAAATTTTCAAGCGTTTCTTTTGAGTCTTTTTTGCCCATTTTTGAAGATTATCTGAACGTCCTGAAGATGAGGGTGAAAATCGCGAAATCAACGTTTCAGAGGACATGTTTTTTTAGCAGAAAAACGACCAAAATTGTCGAAAGCCAAGCACTGGCTAGCTGAGAGCCAGTGCCTTTAATTGCGCCATGTGTAAATGAGGAGATTCGACGGATAAACGAGGCGCCAAACAGCTGTCCTACTGGGGCCCTACCCCCCTCGATTTCCCGCCAACCCAACCCAAACGGATCCAACATGCCCAACACACGCCCAAAACAAAACGGGAAAAGCCTGCAAAATTGCATGTGGTTTATATTTTTACATATTGAAAAATGGCGAAGGCGGATTTTGAAGAATTCGACCGGAAAAGCTTATAAATAACTTCGCCGAACGTTTCTCAGTTTGCAATATTTCCAAAAACTTAAGAATGTACTTAACCTTGAAATTTAAAAGGACTTTGAATTTCACGGCATTGAATTGTATCTAAATTGGAACCTTTGTGGCAATGAGAAAAGGTACAAAACAAGAAACCCCCCCCCTTCCAACCCCATAGATTTTTTATTGTTCTAAAACACGTAAGAGCAATCATTTCGCTTGGTTGCGGATCATCCATTTATTCAAAATCCCTTTAAAATGCCATATAAACGAACAGTCAAACAATTAACTCTTAGGCAACGCAAGGGAAGTTGAATGTTGTGCATTTGCCGTGGCACTCGACCATTGGTGGCCGGCACTTTCCGGAACTTATGAGCTTGCCTTCCCCCAATTTCTCGGATAGCTGAAATTGTTTCTTTTATTTGAAGTTATCTCTTCTATGTTAAGAGGCCTGTGTGACACGCCTAAGTTCATATAGCAATATCCGAACCTCCGAGGAGCACGGCAGATCCGTCGACACGCACTTTGGGCCGCAGTAACGATAACCCTTACTGCATGGCTTCTGCAAGAATTTGGGGTTAGGTTAGCTCTTAAGCTCAGGCTTGGGCTTAGGCCTAGGCTTAGCCTTAAGCTCAGGCTTAGGCTTAGGCTTATGTCCTAACCCTAGAAAACCTACCTGAGTCGTTACTTTCGCCGTTGCCGTCACTTTCGCCTTTGTCGTCACTGCCACCTTTGTCGTTCCCTTCGCATTTGCCGTCACTTTCGCGGCCACCAGCAGTGCGAGAACCAAAAGGAGCAACAGGATGTGTCGCAGCATCTTTGAAGAGAATCTTTTCTATGTTTTGCGATAGCCTCCGCAGCCCATGCCTCAATTTCAATTCAAAAACATGCGAAAAGTAAATGTGGCGCATAAAATGTTGAACTCTCGTCGGTCGGTTTGGAAACTTTGAAAGATTCAGAATTTTCACTATCTCTGCAAGCTTCCGTGTGCTTTGTTGATATAAATTGATGATAAAGTCTTTATCCAAAATTGCTGCTAGAATTCTGCGGCCGTGCCAGGAGAATCACACTAATTTTCGAGTTATTTTTTGATTGTAGATCGGCCAATCGCAGAAAGGCCAATATCTCGCCGCGCATCTGAAGAAACCCGGTTAAAAACCCAGATACTACCGACCTTTTTGAACATGAAAAAGGTGACCCAGGCCACACCGATGAAGTGGAGATCGGAGCCGACTTTGAAGAAAAAGCAGAAGCACCAGACGGGCCAGATTTTGCCTTGCCATAGGAACCAGGGTAGTAGTTGGAGGCAGACGGTGATGCAGGCCACGATTGAGCCTAAGCTTTGACATTCCAGCTTAAACTCGGTAGTTGCTCACCCGTGCATGAAAGCATTGCCGCGATTGTCGCTTTGTAAATTCTTCGCTTGCGTTGATTCTAAAGAACGAGTTGAAATATCTGCACAAACAGTCTATGGCAGCAAATTTCATCCTATCACCCCACGACAAGCTCAACGTGCAAATTTTACAAAACCGCGAAAATATAGCTTCAGCCACCAAGTCAAACAAACACAAAAATCACGGACCTGTCCCTTGAGCAACGCCGGCAACCGCGTCAAAATATACGCGTAAATGAGCACGTTAATAGCTGTTAACCCATTCGGAGCCATTGTAAGAACATTATAATAGATCCTTAATGGCTCGGGTGCCGTTGACAAGCTCCATTGATACGCAAACGATTCGTCAATGGTATAAGAAGCTGCCGTATCGATTGGGTAGATTATTGGAATGCACGAGAGGAGATAAAATACCCAGACGAGTTTACTGAACGTCTCCAGCCAGGCGGCTTCCTAAATGTCATGCCTTTCCCTCACCGGCCACTTTAAAAACTGACCTTATCGACCACCGTAATATTTCTAATTACGAATAATCTTGTTACGGTAAGTACGCACAACCAGAAAGTCGATTGGATTAGGAACCCGATTTCACTGATCTTAACCAAGAAACTTGTTTGTTTTAAAAACAGGGTCTCCCTTGCAGAAATTCAAAGCTTTTCGAAAATATTTACATAGGCGATTTTCCCGATCCAGTTAGCATTCGCAAAGAAAAACTCCGAAAATAGTCCAAGATTCGCCGGCTCATTGATGAAAAATGCGGCCATTGAATGGACCAATAGACAGATACCTTAGAAATGTAACGTTTTGTTGGCGTTTTTTATTGCCAGTTTATAGTGAGCCTTACTTACTCAAATTTCGCAGACAAGTCAAAAATGTCTTCCCCGTTTCGTTAGCATCAATGTTCCGAGTAGCGTAAAGAATAGCAACGTATAGGGGAATTGTTAATAACATCACGATATCGAGAAGTATAGAGCAAATGAGATATAGAAGGTACATCGCTGAAGCAAAGCGAAACCAGAACCAGAGTAACTATTTAGAATTTTTTGAAAATAACTTGGGAATCAGCCACAAACTCTACACTAGAAAAGGGGGCTAGGTGCGATGGTTTGACTTTAAGTGGTTTCCCTGCGAGTAATTCCGGGTCGAAACTCTGGCAAGGTGCCACTTTCGGGCCTATAATTTGCCCTTTCAAAAAATTTTTGCCCATTGCATTCAACTGGGAGGGAAAATTCGACTCATATTCTGCGCGTATTTAATGGAAAAATCAAATAGATTTTGGGGAGCAAGATGCAATAATTTTTTTTGCTAGCATATTCCTTACAGCTTTTCGTTTGAAACCTTCCAACGAAGAAGCGGAAGGGAGGCTTTGTCGCGAGATACCGCCACCATTGAGCTTTACTGCACCGTATCGAATTTAGTTTAGAAACATAAACAAAAGAATGGATGAATGTGGATATAAATAGTGTATAAAGGTTGAATCCCCTCGATCCATTTGTGAGTTCGGCGTCGAGGTTCTATGCCTTTTCGGGGAACTAGACCCAACAACCTCAGAAGGTTTGAGCAAAAAGGAGATGTCAGAAACTTTATGACGAGTTACTACTGGAATCTTGCGGTCGAGATAGCAAAATGACACCGATTTTCATGTTGTTTGAGGTCGGGTCGGCCAGGTGAAGGAAGGCCAGCATTTCGCCACGAATCTGGAGGAATTCCATTGCTAAAAATTCAGGTTGCTGACCTTCTTGAACATGAAGAAAGTAACCCAGGCGAGGCCGATGAAGTGTAAGTCTGAGCCGATTTTGAAGAAAAAGTAAAAGCACCAGACGGGCCAGATCCGATCTTGCCATAGAAACCATGGGATAAGCTCGATGCAGACGGTGACGCCGGCCACGATTGAGCCTAGGCTTTGTCATTCAAGCATAAAATCGCTAGTTGTTTACCCGTGCATGAAAGCATTGCCGCGATTGTCGCTTTGTAAATTCTTCGATTGCGTTGATTCTAAAGAACGATTTGAAACATCTGCAACACCTTCTATGACCATTCTTTTCCTGGTGTACCTCTGGCAAATTTCATCCTATTACCCCATGACAAGCTCAACGTGCAAATTTTACAAAACCGCGAAACTATAGCTTTAGCCACCCTTTCAGAAGTCAAGCAAACACACAAATCACGGACCTGTCCCTTGAGCAACGCCGGCAACTGCGTCAAAATATACGCGTAAATGAGCACGTTAATAGCTGCTAACCCATTCGGAGCCATTGTAAGAACATTGTAATAGATTCTTAGAGGCTCCGCAGTAAGCGACAAACGCAGCCGAAAGGCAAATGACTGGTCAATAGTATAAATAACCCCGGTATCGATTGGATAAATTATCGGAATACAGGAAAAAAGGTAGAACGCCCAGACGAGCTTGCTGAACGTTTCCAACCAAACGGCTTCCTAAAGTAGTGGCTGTTTGCTTGGCGAGCACCGTCACATCGCACCTTAGCCACCACCGTAATGTTCCTAATAACTAGCAATCTTGTTACGGTAAGTACGCACAACCAGAAAGTCGATTGGATTAGGAACCCGATTTCACTGATCTTAACCACGAAACTTGTTTGTTTTAAAAACAGGGTCTCCCTTGCAGAAATTCAAAGCTTTTCGAAAATATTTACATAGGCGATTTTCCCGATCCAGTTAGCATTCGCAAAGAAAAACTCCGAAAATAGTCCAAGATTCGCCGGCTCATTGATGAAAAATGCGGCCATTGAATGGACCAATAGACAGATACCTTAGAAATGTAACGTTTTATTAGCGTTCGTCATTGGCAGTTTATAGTTTTTACTTACTCAAATTTCGCAGACAAATCAAAAATGTCTTCCCCGTTTCGTTAGCATCAATTTTCCGTGTAGCGTAAAGAATGGCAACGTATAGGGGAATTGTCAATAACATCACGATGTCGAGAAGTATAGAGCAAATGAGATATAGAAGGTACATCGCTAAAGCAAAGCTAAATCAGAACCAGAGTAACTATTTAGAATTTTTTGAAAATAGCCTCGGAATCAGCGACAAATTCTACACTAGAAGAGGGGCTAGGTGCGAGCTTTTGACTTTGATTTTAAGTGGTTTCCCCGCGAATAATTTCAGGTTGAAACCCTAGCAACGTGCCACTTTCAGGCCTATAATTTGTTTTTTCAAAAATTTCGCACATTGCATTTAACGGGGTAGGAAAGTTCAAATCATATTCTGCGCGTATTTGGTGGAAAAACCAAATAATTGCTAATATTTTTTGCTGGCATATTCCTTAACAGCTTTTCGTTTGAAACCCTGCATCGAAGAAGCGGAAGGGAGGCTTTGTCGCGCGAAATCGCCACCATTGAGCTCTACCGCACCGTATCCTACTCAAAAAAATAGTGTCCGTGTGTGTGTGGATTTGCATGCAACTTCCGTCTCTATGGCCGGAGGATAATAACTCAATAGACGCTGAATTTTGGGGTGCGTATAATACATCATTAGGTGCGTAATGGCTCTGTGATGACTACACACTTCTCAGAATTATCAAAATAAGTTATTTTCGATATTAAGATTAAGTGTTTCTAAAATTTTCGGGAACCCTCTTTGTTAGGAAACAATTAGCCTAAACGGGAAGTAGACGAAGCCTATACAGGGTGCCTATATTGGGTTGGAAGGAAATCGTTGCAGTTTTGTCAGCTTGGTTGAGGCGGAATAATGCAAACTTTCCAATTTAATTTGTCCAAACGGCCCCAGGGTTGAAAAGTCGCGAAGCGGCTTTTCAACCCTGGTTATTTTTCATTTAGAAACATTAAAATAAGAATGGATGAATGTGCATAAATGTTGACTCCCCTCGATCCATTTGTGAGTTCGGCGTCGAGGTTCTATGCCTTTTCGGGGAACTAGACCCAACAACCTCAGAAGGTTTGAGCAAAAAGGAGATGTCAGAAACTTTATGACGAGTTACTACTGGAATCTTGCGGTCGAGATAGCAAAATGACACCGATTTTCATGTTGTTTGAGGTAGGGTCGGCCAGGTGAAGGAAGGCCAGCATTTCGCCACGAATCTGGAGGAATTCCTTTGCTAAAAATTAAGGTTGCTGACCTTCTTGAACATGAAGAAAGTAACCCAGGCGAGGCCGATGAAGTGGAGGTCTGACCCGATTTTGAAGAAAAAGTAGAAGCACCAGACGGGCCAGATTTTTCCTTGCCAAAGAAACCAGGGTAGTAGTTGGAGGCAGGCGGCAATGCCAGCTACGATCGAGCCTAAATTCTCAGGGATTCGTCAATGGCATTGATACCATCTTACCGGTGCATGATAGCATTGAAGCAATTGTGGCTTTGTAGATTCGGCGATTTCGTTGGCTCTAAAAACGGATTTTAAACGTATCAGGAAATTGAAAAAATGGCTTCATATAAGTAAAAACTGTTTGAAAACAGTAATAAACAGCGCCGCAGGCAGAAAAATCTTTGTAATTAAAAATCATAAGGGTCCCCCCTTAAGAATTTTTCAGACCTCGACCGATTTCGGGGGGCCCAGGGCCCCCTGCCCCCCCTCACAGGCCTGCTCGTGAGCAATTGAAACTCGCTTTGAATACTCTTGAAAAAACCTTTAACAAGCGCCAAACCTGTTCTCTGAGCAACGCCGGCAACCGCGTCAAAATATACGCGTAAATGAGCACGTTAATAGCTGCTAACCCATTCGGAGCCATTGTAAGAACATTATAATATAACCTTAGCGGCGAAGCAGCAACCGAGAGTCTCAATTGATACGCAAACGATTCGTCAATCGTATAAGATGCAGCTGTGTCGATTGGGTAGATTATTGGAATGCACGAAAGGAGATAGAATACCCAGACGAGTTTGCTGAACGTCTCCAGCCAGGGGGCTTCCTGCAATTCATGTGTTTTGCCTTGCCGGGCCCTTTAAAACTGGCCTTATCGACAACCGTAATGTTCTTAATTACAACAAGTCGGGTAACGGTGAGCACAAACAGCCACAAAGTGGATTGGAGCAAGAACCCAATTTCGCTGACCTAAAAATTAGTTTTATTTATTAAAAAATGATGCTAGCTCTTGAAATATCCGGAAATATAGTAACTTAAATCCAAAGATACCCACATAAGCTATTTTCCCAATCCAGTAAGCATTGGCGAAGAAAAATTCCGGAAAAAGCCCGAGGTTCGCCGGCTCGGTGATGCAAAATGTGACGATGGAATGGACTAGGAGGCAGATACCTTGAAAATGACATTTAAAGCCAAACATAACTTTAAAAAATTTAGGTTGTCTCACCACTTTGTGCAATTAATTTCGGGAAAAATTTACTTACTCAAATTCCGAAGGCATATCAAGAAGGTTTTTCCGGTTTCCTTCGAGTCGATTTTTCGAGTAGCAGAAAGAATGGCCACATATAGCGGTATTGTTAATACCATCAGAATGTCCAAGAATATGCAGCAGATGAGGTATAGGTAATTCATGATGTCTAAAGAGTTATATTGCGCTATGATCCGGAAACCACATTTTTCAGAGAGCTTTTGTCCAATTCTTAAAAAGCTGTGAGGACTGACAGAGCTCGTTTTCAACGCTTTCCGGACTGCTTTTTCCATACGAACTTCCTATAGGTTATTCCGGATCTAATTTATTGTCCAGAACACCATCGCGCTAATCAGTTTTAGCTAACGAAAAGCAACCTTTGCCAAACGCGTAATGCCCGGGCTAAAGGTTAATCAAATTAACCGGATTCGGCGCCACCGGAACTGCTTCCCGCCGTTTCGTAAAGGCAACCCAAGTCTCCGTGGTCATTGAGTAATTCTGGGGTGCAGGCCACGAAACGTTCAATTATGCGGCCCCTCATTGCAGTGTTTTTCGAAGATTTGCTCGCCAATTCTCTGGAGACACCTAATTAGCGGACTTTGTCGAGGTACGCGCGCAATTTGGCAAATAGAGTGAAAATGGAAGTGAATATCGCGTTCAACGTTTAATTGAGGGAGTGGCAAATTGTGAACAAAATATTTTTGATGTACTCAATGAGAAGATGTGATAGCCGAGAATACAGAGAAAGCAATGAAGTAGCAGCGATTAATAGAGGTTAAACACGTTCCCAAATGCTCTCGGCTAGCTTACCCTAGCTTTACAATACAAATACAACGTTATTCAATTAAGATGCTGGCCTCCAGCCTGTAACTTGCTGACCTGTGTTTTGACCTGAAAAATCAGGTATCGAGACGATTTCGGGGATCCCATTCAACATAGGTCGACTGGTAAGCCTTGGAAACGTCGTACTTAGGTCAACCCGAAAATAACATGTTTTCTTGGTTGTCGGCGTGTTCGCTTCGCGCGCCATTCATAAGTCAATTCGAGCACTCCGCAAACGGGGGCCCCCTAAAATTAGCACCCAACATTCTTTTCGGATCTCTGGTAAAGAACTCGGTTCTGTCGCAGTTTTCTGGTAATGATTTTTCACTACAGGGGATTGCTACTACTGAGCGTAAAAACTTTACAAATTTTTGTTATAGAATCTGAAAAAATATCGATTTTCGATCAGGTTGGATTATGCTTGATCGAAACGGTCGGATTTTGAACAGATTTGAGATATCATTTTTACGATGCATTGGAAATTCGTAATGTCAAAATTTTATAAATTGGCGATTCATAACGTTTACAATTTCTAATGCCCATTGAAAACCCAATATCTATATAATTTCATCCATTCTAATACATAATAAAATTGATTAATAATACCACTCAAATAATTACAGTCACAAAATTGTCTGTATCTCAGTTTAATGCCCCACCGCCCCAACGAAAATTTATAACCTGGAATAAAAACGATTTTAACATTTTATCCGGAACACGATCGGTACGAAGGTATACAGCGGCCATTGCACCACTTCCACAATGCTGATCCGCACGACTGAGACATACCATTTCGCTTCTAATATTCGTTTCAGTTTCGAAATTCTTGCAGACCTGCCGCGTCAACAGCGTACCCACGCACCACCTGTTCACGCCCTCACGGACGCAGCGTTGGTCTGGACCGTCGCATTCTGGGCACTGAAAGTCATCGCTGGGTGAAGAGGAAGCCTTGCAACGCCTTGAAAAACGTAAAAATACCGACAGCCGGAATCCCTAGATGCAAACCCCGACATCCGAAATATCGACAGCCAAAATGCAGACACCAAAATTCTCCCAGACAAATTTCGACAAGCAAAATGGCCGTATAAAAGCAAGTGGCATCCAGATCATGTCCGTCGCGTCAAAACTACGCCGAGATTTTGACTGTCGGCATTTTGGCTATCGGGGTTTTAACTTTTTCGGGATTTTGACTGTCCCGTTCGGGTCGTCGCGATTATGAATAAATTCCCAAGCCTCCGCCAAGCTTCTTTTAAAAGCTTCTTCAAAGATCTCTCGAAAACGCTACCTTTCCAAATTGTCGCGGATAAATATCGACAACCAAAAAGGCGATAAGAAGCCAGAATATCATCATTTTTCAGGAATTTATCGTTGTTTCCCTTTTATACGGATGTACGGTGCAGAGGGTGAGGCGCAAAAGCATCAATATTGAAAAGCCATGAAGTTTTATGCATTAGTTTTATGCAACGGGACCAAAGTTCGAGGCAAAAGAATGGAATATGCATAAAACAGGAAGTCGTCAGCCGATATCGTTATCGGGTGGATTTTCGGACTTTACGCCGTTTTGCATAAAAGGGTATTGTTTTTTTTTGTTTTTGGAGGTATCTAGTTAACCAGCTGTAAAAACTTAATTTCTCGTCGAAAAATAGTCGAGGGTAAATTCTATAAGCACAGGTAAATACGCAAAAGTTTTGGCGTCGAATCGTGTATTTTTGTAGGGACCTGGCTCTTCCTAGTACGCATTTAATTCACGCAAAACATCGCAAAAACAGGAACAAAGATCAAAGAAGCTGGTAGAAACTACACCTGCTGTGTAGAAAGCTTTATTCCACCGGACGGGTTCCTATCGACGGTTAAAATACGGAAATCAAGTACCTTTATGCTTTAATGCAAAAAAGAAAAAGTAACGTTCAAAGGTTATACGCTAAGGTCAAAGATCAAATTAAGGCAAGGAAAAAAAGATGCAAAACTGTTTGTTTAAAAAGCTCACAAGGTAAGCTTGTAAGCCCACCTCAGTCGACCTAAGCCTAAGCCTAAACCCAAATTGAACTCTAAGCTTAAGCCTGAGCCTACGCCAAAGTCTGAATTAGATTATCTTCTATTTTGGCGTCGACATATGATTAGCATGTCTGCGTCCCTTACAAAATCGCATTGCCATTTTGAACTGGGCATTTTTTGCGACCTATTTTGATCCTTTATTCCACATTTTGATCGTAAGCGATCAGCCACGCGGACACGGAGGGTGGATCCGGATGCAGGTATCGTGACACCTAACGTTTGGCAGCACGCACCGCACCGGCGGTCTGATCAGTGCGTTCCGCTTCTAGATCCTCCAAGTTTTTTAGGCAAATTCATCTTATGACACCTTCCTGCTCAGAAGTGGCTCACCGCAGGACGTTTGACCATTTTCTAAGACGCACTGCCTCCCCGACCCGGTGCATAGTGAGCACTGGAGGAAAAACGGTTATCACGCTGCTTAATCATGTAACTAATACGTCAAAATTCGTGTGAAAACGAGCAATCAAAATTCAAATGCTAGGAGCTTACAATGTACTCATCTTTACGAGTTTCGGCTGCAGCGAGGATCAGGCAAAGCATGAAAACTAAGAACATCACGCCAAGCTGGAATTTCAAAGTGCGGTGGTTTTTATAAATCGGCAAAAGATAAATCAACATGCATATAAAGCTGGCAAGCCGCGCCAGACGGCTATAAAACGAAAAATATTTTGCCGTGCTGTGAGAAACGAGCGGGAATTTCCGGACCATGGAAAAAAAATCAGCCACGCTGAATTGTCAGGGTCAAAGCAGGAATCGATAGCCAACTGAGTTCTAAGCATCAATGATCGGGAGAATTTGTACAATTTATCGCTTGAAAGATGGTGAGACTCAGATCTTACAATAATTTTTGATTTTTCGAAAGAGTTGATTTTTGAGTACTTCTGCAGCTCTTCAGCGTTTTCGGGCTTCTTCGTTAGCTCCACTCGACGATTAGACCCATTTTTTGAAAAGATGATGGCTGTTAGATCAAAGGAAAAGCCGAGAGGCGTCTGTTAGAACTTCTGAGACCTCCGCTTCTGATCTAAATTCATGGAAAAGAGAAAGGAGATTTTCTAAAAAGTCAGCCCAGTCCGGTGAGTGGGTTTTCCAAATGCTGCTCACGCTGTTTTTTCTGCTATTTCTGGCATGCTTCGACACATATTCGGCTCTTTCCTTTCGGGCCCCACCAGCGCCCCTGAGACTGAGAGATGTAAGTGTTGCCTTTTTTGGGCAAACTACGTCCTGAAACCGGCGGCTTTGGTGATGGTGATTTCGAGATTGGATCCACTGTCTTATGTCCAGGCTCGGCTCCGCCGCCAAACGCTGTGCGTCTGGGACGGGTACCGTGACTGCTGGGGTGTCTGCATCAAGCCAGACGTCGTTTGCCCGGCCTTTCCGTTCCGATGAAGACCAGATCTATTAAATAAACTTGTGAAGTTTGAACGAAACTTGCTAAAATCGATGTCGGATGGCTTACGGTGGCTACGGATCACACCAGAAAGCCCTATAAAACAAGGAAAACATGGATTCGGATTAGCTTTGGAGCATCGCGTAGTTGTCAAAACCTACCGCAACGCGTCTATTTAGGCTTATGCTTATGCCTAGACGTATCCGTAGGATAAAATTGTGTAAGCGATCTCGAGAACTGCTTGAAAAAATAACATTACTACTTTTCCCAGAAATGTTAAGCAATTTTATTCCCCTTTGCGGTCAGCACGGATCAGCCACGCGGACACGGCGAATGGATCCGGATGCAGGTATCGTGACATCTGACATTCGGAAGAACACAACGTACCGGTGGCTTGATCAGCGCGTTCCGCTTCTGAATTTACTTGCAAGCAAATCACCCAAAATACCTTCCTGTCCTGTGGCCAGAGAGGCCCGCCACAGTACGGAGTCCGACCATCCGGCTCGATGCATTCGCTCCCTGACCGGGTACAGATAGCGCACTAAAACAAAACGTTTAGGTATACACCAGGGTTGAAAAGCCGCTTCGCGACTTTTCAACCCTGGCCCCGTCTCGGACCCCATACTATTCGGCCCTTTGCATAATTGTCCTTCATTCAGAAGACAAAAAAAATGAAAAACAACTGTTTCTGCCTCTTTATATAGGCGACCACCCACTTCCGCTCTATGCTAATGATTCCTAACAAAGAGGTTTTTACAAAAACCTAAATTTAATAGCGAAAATGGCTAATTTTTAAAAATCTGATATGTGTGCAGTCATCCCTAGACCATTGCGCACCTAATGACGTATCATACGTAGCCTAATACCCGCCCCTTCTTGAGATATCCTCCGGACAGACAGACGGAAGTGGATGCAAAGTGGCACACACACACAAACACACACACACACAGACCCTATTTTTTATATATAGTAGGATTTTTATCGCCAATAGCGTTTTTTAATGTTTTTTTTTACAACAAGAAATTAATTTTTTGCTTTGTTAATGCCGTGTCGCTAACTCAAAGAACTTACTATATCATCATCTCCTTGAGCTTCAACAGCCACGGCGGCGAGGCAAAGCAGCAAGATCAACAACATGACTGCTCAAAGATTGCGTCCGAGGTTCTGGTTTTTATAGATTTAGAAATCATAAATTAAAAATTATATAAATCAAAAGATCTGATGTGAGAAATTCGGGTTGATGTGGGAAATTTTTAGGCAAAGGATGCAAGGGAAACACATTTTTTGATTTTTTTGAGGGGAAACAAAGATCACGAATTTTTCAGTATTTTGCATTTTTTGAGGATGTTTTTGGTGATATCTGTTGCGTTTTGATCAATCTTTGAAGCACAGAAATCTCTTGGACGAAACGAAAAACCGAGCGATAGTCTTTGAAGTATCTTTGAAATAGTTTGTACAATTTATTCAGAACATAAACGTTAAATTTTATGCGTTACAGTAGTAGTCGGTAATTTTCCGAATGTACGTGACGGTACTCCGCCCATTCAACGCCTCCGAGCTTCTTCTTTAACCCCGCTCGGCGGCTTGACCAATTTTTCGAGGAGGTGATGCGGGCCAGGAAGTAGCTGAACCAATAAAAAAAAATTACAAAATTTAACGAATTAAGGAATAATACATTTTTTAAAATGCACTAAATTGTGGTATCAAGACTGAAAAACGCCGTTTTTTTACACTACCGGGTCATCCTGACAAAGATAGGAGCCGTCCCACATCTTCATACAAGACTCGCCCTCGCCGCATTTTTCGAAGCACTAAATAATTTACATTAAAGTAAGACAACTTTTATACCCTCGGATCCTTGGTGATTTGGCCATGTGCCAAGTTCAAGGTCAGAAGAAGGAATACAAGAAGTTTTGCCAGCATCTCCGGGTAAGCTTTCGAGGCGTAGAAAGTGCTGTTTCGCCTGGCAACTCCGGTTTTATACAAACCAACACTTGACGATTGGAATTCGACGTTTCCGAATTCGCCCCCGCCCCATTTCGCCCATAAGCGGCGCGTCATCGCCAGCGCGCTGTTTTGGCTGAATCTCGATGTATTTGCGGGCTTTTTTTATTGCAGGGGCGAATGCGAGACGGGGTTGGAAAAGGAATTTCTGAATTTCAAGCGTCAATTTAAAAATTTGAAGGCGGAAAATGTTGGAGCGTATGAATTCGGCCTGGCGAAGTTTGCCCGGCTACACCATTCCGCTGAAGAACACTTGAACCGTTGCTGATCGCGTTTTCAGTCAAGCTGTAGGAATTATAACAACCTAGGTGTATTTATTTTCAATAATATTTGGCACGTCGGTTGTAATAGAATTCAGGCTTGCTTTCTGCCTTTGAAGTTCAAAGGATTTTGCGATCCGGGAGCGTCGGCTTTCTTCAAAGCGCATCTGAATACGGACCGCAACTGATCTCAAGCCCTGCCCGGCCAAGCCAGCCGAAAACCAGCCGAAAGCTGTTGCGACCCTCGCAAAATGTTGGGCAAGATCATATTCCTACTGTACCTTTTCTCGTTCCTTGTGTTTCCAAGTTTTTGCGCTGAATCTGAACCGGTAGGTTGCTTAAAGTTAGCTAATCTTTTTTACGTGTTAGGCCGCTGATCGTCCTTCATCATCGGGATCATTTCGTAGTTTGTCGGAAAGACTCAAGTCCTTTTCAGCCCCGCATACGTCGTCAAACATTCTGCTTCCTCCGTGGGCTACAGGATTGCGGGGGTGTTTGCATTCGGGAAAACGAGGAATGCCACCCCGGTTGGCCGGCGCCTTGGCGCTAACCAGCGGCGAAACGGAATAAATTGATTAATTAGCCCATCAACATCATTTACATTTTTCGGAATTGCGCCAAACATTGTAAAAATTCAAAATTTTCTTTTGCAAAAACCAATGAAATTTCCAAAAAAGTACGATTTTGTAGCGCCGAAAGCCTGATGCCAAGAAAAACCCGGGCGCTGCCAATCGAAAATCAATGATAAACCCTTTCGCTGCTTCAGAAATTTTTTGGCATCTATAAAACTTTTCCCGACCATAATGTTTTTCATCAAAAAAAAATGTTCGGAAAGGTGGTTGGTCTACTGTACGTTCTCTGGTTCGTCACGGTCCCGATCTTAGGTTTCGGCTGGCCAGGTCCATCGCTTGCTTCCAAAAACTGGTTAAAACGAAGGTAGAAATGATGCTAGTTTGAACCTTGACTTAAAAACGCAACTCGAGGGAATTTTTCAGGGCCATTTTCGCCATTATGGTAGCAAATGCACCAGTAGATGAACAACTCGACCTGAAAACGAACACGATATATGCCTCCTGATCCATGATCGCTTTACAGCCCAGGTATCTCCGTTAACTACAGGTAAAATCATACAATGTATTTTCAGAAGGAATGCACCGGCGAACCGTGCGGATATGCCGGTTGCACCGACGGAAAATGCACGTGCATTGACGGGCGTTGGGAATGCCTCCCTGAAGAATTAAGGCGAATGTTGAAAATTCCTGAAAGGGACGAGCAAGGCAATATATTTTCTTTGGTAAAAATTCACTGGGGATTTGCAAAGAATTTTCATGCGGGTTTAGCCAAAATGCGGCGGAGAACAGTGTGGGGTGGGCCGGTTGTAGAGCTGGCAAGATGTGCAAATGCGACAGTGGGACGTGGACGTGCCTTACGCTAGACTCGCACCTAGGATAATCGGAAACTGAATAAATGGCTGGCTATGCAGATTTCTTTGCTTTGCACGAGCTTTCGAAGAGTTCACGTCGACGCCGAAGCCCATCCGCCGCAGGCTTACAAGGGGATGGTCTCAGCTCGGAATCGAATTTCGGTTTGAAAATTTGCACACTTATAGAGCTCGACGAGACGAGACGAGACGAGACGACGCCACTAGACCACCAGACCATGCTGATGGGGGAAGGGGGAGGGCTTATGAAGGTAGGGCGAATACTCTGCAAAATGTATGCAAAAACTAAAAATGCTTATAACTTTGTTCGTTCGGGGTATCTGCTGCTGAAATTTACACCAATCGATTTGTCTCGTCGAGCTCTATAAGTGTGCAAATTTTCAAACCGAAATTCGATTCCGAGCTGAGACCATCCCCTTGTTAGGCTTAGGCTTAGTAGGTTTCGGCTGAGGCTGAGGTTAAAGCGGAGGCTTAGGCTTTCGACTTCCGCTTAGGATACGTCACGCTTACAAAAAATGTCTAAACGCTACAAAACCCTTCCACTGTGCTATGGTTTTTTTGCAAAATGAGATTTTTTATGTCATCTGGTTTGCAATAATTTTCATCCCACTATACGAATTTCATGCTTTTGGAAACATTTTCACAAAACAATTTTCATGAAAATATGGCAAGAGAAAAAATGAAGCCGCATTCGGAAACGGGAAAAAAACTGGTCGACTGAACGATGTTGCGTTAATTTCAGCCCGTCAAAATTCCAGCAACAAACCGCAGTTCAGCTGCCAAAAACCATCGCGATTTGCATATTGGCATAGAAACGTATTTCTCCAAAAAAATAAGATCTATAATCGGGAAGCCCCCTGCGTACATTTGTGGCCGTGCATAAATTTCTTGGCTTCACATAAAAGCGGCTAGTGCAGACGCGGCGCTGATTTGAGATGCTGTTGAAGCTGTCTTTCCAACTGTGCCTTCTTGCCTTCGTGGTGGTCTCGATTTCGGCTGGGCGGCTGGTAGTTATCAAAAAGGGGTCTATATATGTGTTTGCAGCCCGGGAATTGCAGGAAGACCGAAGCGTGCGGATGGGAGGGTTGTCCGCGCGGGAAAAGATGCCAATGCTTGGATGCTTTAGGCGGCTCGGGCATATGCTTGCCAGTTGAGGTGGGTCCGAGGCATTTCAGCGTAGTTTTCTAAATTGTTGCAAACTCGCCATTTCAAGGGCCGATTCGATCCGATAATTTTGCGTCGAGTTACAGGATTTTTTTATTGGGACACCCTGTATTTAAGCGAGTGTCACAAGTAATTGTATACGTTTTCCGGGGTTACCGGCTTGCATGCGAGTTAATTTGCCTCAATTCCTTCAAAAAATGCAGGAATTAGCCGTTAATCAGATGATGCGGTCGTTCCTGAACGTTTTCAGTGCGTTCCAACACACACGTAAAAAAAGAAAACACGGTTATGAACAGGCTGAAAAGGGCTTTCGAATGGTATTACTTTCAGTCCGATCCGGTAGCTTTCGGTGAGGTTGGAGGGTGTCTATTTTTTTGGGACCATATACTAGTCGCCCCTGCTGCCCACCTTGTAACACGGCCAAGAGGCCAATAAAATAGCCTATGAGGCTTTAAGGTTAGCAAAATTTTCGTCACCGTCTAATTTGCGAAAATCTGTTGTATCTTCAGCAAAATAATTGCTACAGGTAGAATTAGTGTTTTGAAAAATTTGGGTAGATGGACACCATCCCGAAAAGACACCATCCCGAAAGACACCATCCCGAAAAATTTGCATGCGAAAAGTCAGCTCTACTATAGAAAAAGGAGCTATTTTTCCATGCTAATGAAGTTTTCGCATGCAAATTTTTCGGGGTGGTGCCTTTCGGGATGGTGTCTTTTCGGGATGGTGTCCATAATTCAAAATTTGGTATCATGCCCGGTGGGAAAAGATACCCTGCAAAACCCCGGCAGCCCGAAAATATCATTGCTTCCATAATACGATACTACTACGATAATAATTTAAGCCTCGCCGGGAATGTCGTGGTGAGGCTTGTGGGAAAATCGGCTGTCCTGGTCGAGGAACCTGCCTGTGCTCCGAAACTGGCGATTGGTACTGCAGCGGGGTAGGTATGGCTAATAAAGCATTTCGGAAAAAGAGAAAGTTACCGGCGTGATAGACCATTACATGGTTTTTTTCTTTTTTAAAAGGCAAAAGAGGTCAGTAATTACAGTTGAAGCAATTCGGGACACGATGAACTTTCAGCCCCGCATCGGCCGCCAAGCAGACGGCATCGACTGATTGTTGCGCGAGAAAAAAATGGATTCCCAGATTTTGATAAATTATATTCACAGCACTTTCGAATCCTATATTTTTAATCGCGCACTGACAGTTAGCTGTTCTTCACAAAAAAAGTCCAATTCAGTCCAAAACAAATCAGTTGAATGAAGCCAAAATTCAGCTTCAAAATCTCCACTGCTTTGGATGGAAGTTGAACCGAGAAGCCGGTCGAAGACCGAATCTGGTCGTTGGACCGGGGCGGTAAGGCTCATTTTAATGACAATTTGAAAAGAGGTATTTTTTTTATAAAACATCTGGACCCAACAGCAATTAACTCTTTATTTTTGGTCTCTCGATTTCAAAAATCGCAAGACGGAAAATCCGTGACAATCCTGAGGCGCCGTCCCAAGCCTGGCACAAATGCCCTCGCAGCAAAAATATCCGGCTTGGCAAGCTTCGGCTGCGTTTTGGGCGTTACAGCGATCGTACGGGTAGATGATTTGCTAAACGTTCACGTAAAACGCGTAAAATCCCACTGTATGTAAAAAATTAAAGGGGGGAGGGCGAATGCTTTTAATTTTTTATTCGTGGGAGGCCGGTGGAACCATGCAAAGTGAAGCCTTGACGCGGGCCTGGGGTAAAATTGAAAATGTACCCGATCGGGAATGCATTGGTAGCCGTTTGGCGCTAAACTTGAACAAGCATATCCGTAAGAGCAGGGCTGAACGACGCACTAAAACTTTATGATATGATACGCGGGAATCTACTGGAAATTCTATATACAGGGTGTCCCAATAAAAAAGGTCACGCTGGCATTTTGCTATTTCAAATCCGATCCACTTGAAATTTTGCACAGATTGATGCAAAGTCCAAAAAGATAGCCGAAAAAATGAAGCTAAGGTGCGGGAAAAACAGTATTTTTACAATAACTCGAAAACTACTGTACCGATCGGGCTGAAAGTTTCTGTGAACATTTTAAATTCCCTTCCGCACCTCTGTGCAAAATTTCAAGTCGGTCGGATTTGAAATAGCAAAATGCCAGCGTGACCTTTTTTATTGGGACACCCTGTATTAGCACGCGGCTCTCTCTCGCTCTCTCTTTCTCTCTCGCTCTCTCTCTCTCTCTCTCTCTCTCTCTCTCTCGCTCAGTCGCTCTACCTAAACTCTAATAAGTAAAACTAACCAATCCTGCCGCTGGGACTTCGTCGTATTCCAAAACCTCAGCCACAACAAGGCAACAGAAGCTGAAGAGATAGGCTTTGAAGCCCAAGTGCATTACGGGGAAACGCAGACTGTATGAACAAAAAACCCTGTTGCGCTGTTTTTGGCTCAGCTTAATTTATGGAAATCCTTCCCCACCCGGCTTCACAAGTGGCTTTTCACTATTATGAAAACCGGGCGCAGCATTTCGGTGTACGTTCGATGGTTTTAAGGGGAATTGCAGAAGCGTTCAGAGAAATAACAAAGAGGTTGTTCACCACAAGAGGAATTCGAGACAGGATCAATTTTTTTAAGCATTTTCGCGATTTTTCTGCTGTATTCGTATTTCAGCTCAATCAAACCGAATTTTAGCTTCCAAAAACCTCCAGCCATTTACAAAAAATTGACCTGGAGCAACAGGTCGCCGTTGCAAAAGAAAATCGATAATAAGCGATCCGCTGCTTACAGGATTTCCGGTCATACAAAAGCGATGCAGTTTTTCCCAGCTTTTTCATTCGCAATGTTGACGAAGCTGGCTTTGCTGCTCTGCCTTCTTGGACTGATTGCAATGCCAAACCCGGTAACGAGTTTAACAAATTTTACCGTGTGTGACGATTGGAAGATCACATAATTTGTCCCATCAAAAAAATGTTTAAAAAATGGCAGGCCGAAGCAATCCGGCTGCCTCAGACACTTCCCCGGAAATGCACGGGTGAGCCTTGTGGAATAGCGGGTTGTTTTGACGGTGGAGCTTGCGTGTGCACTGAATTCGGCAGATGGACCTGTCGCAAGGTAGGTTTTTCCACTTGCACCTGGTTACAGTAGCCCCTGCCGATCGTAGCTTTTCCGAAAACTAGCGACTTTTCGGAATGCGCTAACATTTAACATTGTATTTAAAACTATGTCAAAGCAAGGTAAAGGAGATCAAAAAAATACGTGCCACCTTTCTAAAGTTTTTTCAACGTAAACGTATTTTTAGCCGCGTATGGGACAAAAGTCAGCAGGCGACGAGTGATTGCACCGCCTCGCAGAAGCGGGCAAAACGAATAAATATTATTATTTACTAACTAAATGCATTTTTAATGTCAAACCCGACATTTTTAGTATTGGCTATTTCTATTAATCTTCGTGAATCGGTGTTGAAAAACTCACAGCAAGACGCGAGAGGCGCACGAATGTCTCATAGCAAATTAATCCATTTGTTCCGTTTGTGCGTTTTATCTGGCGTAGGGATCGTTCTCTCTCTCTCTCTCTCTCTCTCTCTCTCTCTCGCTCTCCCTGGCTTATCCTAATAGCAGGGTGGTAGTATTAGAGCAGACTTGCAAGCTGTTGTTCGCCCTTTTATAACCCAGGCGAATCGTTTCCTTCTGTGCGCTATGTTCTTAAAGGGGCTCCGAACTGCCAAATCAAAGCCCTTTTGTGAGGCCTCTTTGATTTTTGGCAAATTGCCAGCGGGCGCTGCGGGACGAGAGCCCTCACTCTTTCGATTTTTGCGCAAAGTTATTTTTGCCCGGTTTCTTTGTGAAAACACTATAATTTGCGCATTCTGAGGCCATTTTTGAAATCCTCACTCAATTTTAAATAGTTTTGGTGTTTTAAGCATCAAATTTGGCCCAGAAACAGCCGAGAACGTGATTTCGAGGTGACAACAGGCAATTTCAAATTTGCGAGCTTCCCGCGCCCCTAGGTGTACAGAGGCCTCCGACGTACAGGTCTTCGATTTTCGGGCCGTCACTCAATTTTTGGCATTTCGTAGCCCCTTTAAAGAGTCTGAGTAGTAAATTTCGAGCACAGTATTTGACTCTCCGGTCCATTTAAAAAGTTTTATATCGGAACGAAAGAGGCTTTTCGTTGGTCTTTTTGGTAGCTGTACGTATCCAGTAGAATTCTCAATGGACGATGTCAAAATCCCCACCGCCCCCCGCTTCTCAAATTTGAAATTTCAATGAACTGTCTGTCGCCTGGGACACAAATCTCTGAAGAATCCGAAGAATCTTCGTCATGAAAATTCAGCAGAAATCGGTTCCCCTTGCCTTTAAAAGCGGTGCTAGTTGTCGGGTATTCACTTCAAAATGCTCGCCAAACTCGGCTTTCTGCTGTACGTTTTCGCATTCTTGTCGATGCCGGAATTGGCGCAAGCGGTGAGTTCGTAGAAACTATTGCTCTAGGAGCTTGGATTGTGATTGTCGATCTAAAAAAAGGCGTGGCTTTTTTAGGGCTGCGATGGTCCGATCATCCGCAACGATCCGGAGTGCAACCCGGGCATGCCACCGCCATTCTAAATTCTCGACTCTAACCAGCAGGATTTAATAAACTTATGGCAAAGTTGTAATTTGTAGGCTAACACAGAGTTTTCTCCCTCTCTCTCCCTCTCTCTCTGTCTCTCTGTCTCTCTCTCTCTCTCTCTCTCTCTCTCTTTGTCCCCCGTCATTGTCTCTCTTTACGATCTCCATCATCCATTTCTCTCACAGTGAAAGCACTTCGCGCTCTGGCTTTCTTCGCACTTCTCTCTCTCTCTCTCTCTCTCTCTCTCTCTCTCTCTCTCTCCCTTTCCATCTAGCTCTCTTGCTCCTTTCCTTCTCCGTCTCGTGTATTGTACCGTACTGTACTGTCCACCCACACCCAAAACATTTATCCCATACGACACGACCGCGGGTACGGCAAAAAGCCCGAAAAACCCATGTCATGGATAGAGGGGGACCTACAAAACATAGAGAGGGGCCAAGCACACAGTGCATACGAGATAGCGGGGGAATGCGGGATAGGGGGCAGGGTGCTAGAGTCGGGAGGCGTCCCGGGCGTTCCTAGGTAGCTCGGTGCGGATGTAGTCGAGTCTTCAGTAGAAGTCCCGACGCACCATGTCGACGTGGGCCAACCATCTACGCGAGCTGCCCGACGACCGAGCTCACGATCTCGTCGGCGGCGAAGAAGGCGTCTATGAATCAAAATCTCGTCGTCCAATGCCTCCCCACCATCCATCGACTGCACCCTGCCCTCGCGCACGATGCTCGACAACTTGTGCCCCATCTTGGCTTGAAGGACCTGGTTGGCTGAAAAGGCTGAGGCGTAGGCATATGCTTCCGCTGATGCTGACACATACGATGAATACCCACCTGCAAGCTGCTGCAGCAACAATTCTTGTTTGCCCTCCTCGCCGCCCAACAGCTCGAACGCCTCCTTCAGTTTGTTCCACAGGGCGAGTTTGCGCTGGTAAAACTCCTGGATCAGCTCCTCGTACGACAAATCGCCGAGCGCCTCCTCGGCCTTTGCGGCGAAAAACTTTTCACGAGCTGCAAAGACAGCTACTCTTTACGTCCTTTTTGAATTTTGGACAGGTTCTGTCGCAGTTATATTAGTAGTTTTGTCATAACTGAGTGGGTCTGGCTCTATGCCAGAGACACACACCAGTTACGATCTTCCCATGTTGGGGCTGTTACTACTCTTCTAGTTAGGAACCCTAATCCTAACTTAACTGGCTCCGCCATAGGTTGTTCTATGAAATGTCCCAGATACGAACTATGATTAATGATACGGATTTGTGACGTTGACACTCTTTTGACTAGCGGGAAACTCATGAGAAGGTCTTAATGTATAAAGTGTATTTGTTACCCGGGGACTTGTTATGAGGGGTTTATTAGAGTAACTTAAACTGTCATATAAAAACTGGGGACGGGATAGAGGCCGAGAAAGGAAGTCGGCCGGCGCGGATACAGACCCTAACAAATATGATTCTTAGAATTTATAAAGCATCAAAAGGGGACGGAATCCCGTCGGCCCGAGAGGGCCTCCGGTCTCCCGTGGGGCTTCGAGTTAGCTTAGCTTAAGGAGGGACAGGGAAGGGGTCAGGGGGGAAGGGGGGGAATCAGAAGCTGGCGATCGACTCTCTCATTTAGGGAATCGAGGGGATGACCCGCTTGGGGGGCGGGACAGATAATGGTGCCGCAGGCACCATTAAGCGTATATACTACAACCATTAAGCGTATCTACTAAAGTTTTAGTACATTTTAGTAGCCTAAAATGCCAATTCCGGCGTTAATAAAAACCATTAAAAGGGTTTTATACTATTTTCAATGACCTACACTCATTTTCAGCAAACTTTCAAAATTTTTATCCATTTTATGTGATTTTTCTTGTATAGAAATCGTGTCAAATCCTATAAGAAAACTTATTTTCTTTATGTAGTTCACAGTGCAAAACTGCCACGTTACCACGTCCTTCCCCCCGCCCCCGATAACAGTCCAGCACCCTTTTTTGCCAAGAAACCAACCGTGCTCGCCGAGGTTCATCCACGGGCGGGCACCCTGGCTGAGCCCGAACAGCCTCTCGGCCAACGGCGCGGGGACGCGACGCGCTAAAAAAGAACAGTCAATGCATCGATTGTTGCACTGCGCACCTCCCAGCGAGGGGTTCAGCACGGCGTCGATTGCCTCCTTCAACTCTTGCATCACCTTCTCAAAGTGCGGGCGATTCTCGACACATGGGGGAATGGGCAGCAATGGCTGCCCGAGTTCTTTCTGCGAGGGACAACCCCTAAAAGTAGTTTAATTCTTTAAGATACGCGGGGCAACCAACTTCTTTTTTTCGGGGCAAGCCGAGATTTTTTTGTGCGTTTCTACCTTACTACTAACACTATTCCTAGGCAGAGTACCTTTAACATGCGGATTTTGCATCACGTATGCAGTTTTCATAGATTTTGGTCGTAAAATTGACGAATTAATCTGGTTATAATGAAAACCGAAAAGTGCTTGTCTTCTCGCCTTTATGCGGGCTTTGGTTCTTTGGGATTCCCGGGGGAACCAATTTTTCCTGGTGGTCCCGGTTGACCTAGTAATCAAATATAAAGTGTTCTCGAATTGTTTTTAGTAAGTTTTAACTATATTTAAAGCAGAATAACTTTCAGAAAAATTTAGAAAAATGTTTGAAAAAGTCGAAAATTTGGTCATTTTGGGTCTTTCCCCCCCCCCCCGCGAATCCTAAAGGTTCTATAGGATTTTTCGCCCTAATTTTTATTTTTTTTAATTTTTTCTGGTTAAAATGTGTGCAGTTTTTATGCTCAGGAATAGTTAAAAACAATTTAGAAACGCATCCGCAATTTATAAAAAAATCTAGGCTTGTGCCGAAAAAATTAGTTTCCCCGGGAATACTTCCCCCCGCGAATCCTAAAGAACCCAAAACTTGAACCATTTTTATCGCCTTCCCCATGAGATTTTAGAGTAGAAGTTAAATTATAAAACTACTAATTATAATTAGTTATTAAACTAAAAATTATAAAATAATCTCAGGATACCAAAAAGGCGCAATTTTGACAAAAAGCAACTGACGTGGGAACTCGGCATGCGCACGTGTAGTAACGGAGGAACGCTGCCAGGTTTGGAGAGCCGCCCGAGAGAGCCATCTTCGACGAACGGACCGGGCCATCAGTATTCTCACTGCAGGGCGGCACGACGTCGAGCACGTAGCTGGAGACGATCACCTGCTGCGACTTGCAGCCGCTGGAATTCGGTGATTCGTCGTGGTCAGGGAGAAGCTGACCTCTTGTAAGCGCACTCGCAGGTGACCTGCTTGTAGGGAGCGGGGCCGGAGACACGATTCTCCTTGCAGGGCGGGACGGAGGCGAGGGCCGGGCTGGAGGTGAACGTCTTCTGCGAGGGGCACCCGCTAAAATAAAATGTTTTTTTGCTAAATTTTAGACGAATTTCGGCATATTGTCTTTGGCATTTTGAGGATAAGCCTTCGTAGATGCTTACTTCGAATTCGTGCATTCGCACGACACCTGCTCGTGCGTCTTCTTGCCGTTCTCGATGCATGGCGGGATGGCACCGCCCTTCTTCGGGACGTTCTTCTGCGAGGGGCAGCCGTCCTTGTTCTCGCACTCGCACGACACCTGCGTGCCCTTGTTGGTGTTCGTGGCGGCGGCGGGGGTGCTAAACGAAGCATCTCGTCGAAACCGTGAAGGTGCTTACAGAAGACGCGCGGTGGCCACCTCCATCAGACGCTGAACAAGGGGGAGACGGCGTTGCCTGGAAGGTAACGGAATTTTGGCACGATGCCGTACTCCTACTTGTCCCTGATCATGAGCACGCGACGCAGCGATGGGGGGAGCTGGGTCTGGATGTTGCGCTCGCGGAACCAGTCCATCACCAGGTCGTACAGGCCGTCGCGGTCGAGGATGCCCGAGTCGCTGCAGGGAAAAAATTGACGCGGAACTCTTAGCGGGGGGGGGGGGTGGCGGAATTTTTTCTGAGCGGCAATACCTACCTGTAACCTGTATCAATAATTTTTATAGCTTTTCAGAGGTTTTGTATCTAAAAAAACACCTAAAAACAAAAACGTTTCTAGAAATTTCACCTTTTCTTGAAAAAGGGATGAAAAATGACTAAAAAACGCACAATTTTTAACTTTTTCGTCTTTTGAAATAGTAAATTAAATTAAATTAAATTATAAATTCGAAAAATTAGGGAGGAATAAGGCGAACCGTACCGGTTGATGAGCCGCGCGAGGAGCCGCTTGTCGTGGTCGGAGGAGACGCGGGCCAACTGCTCGCCCCACTGCTTCATCTGCTCGTCGGCGACCTGGGCAGCGGGTTGAACGCGATCGACGAGCGCCGGGCTCTCCTTCAGATTCCGACCCTCAGCCGGCTCGCCCCCACCGCTAAGCGTGGTCGTCTCCTGCTCGGGGGCCGCGTCTTGCATACCATGGCACACGCTAAAAAGCAGCTGAAAAGCAACATCGCAAAAATACCCGGTGAGGAGCAGAAGCGAAAGCAGCGCAAAGAGTTGTAGCTTCAGAGTCATCGCAACGGGTCGATGGGCAGAATGAGGAATTTTGTGGATGGTATGCTTTTATATGCATCTTTCTATGCAAATCAGGTGAATTTCCGGAACCAATTTTGAGCATGCAAAGTTCTCAAAGCCGCCCTCAAACTTTTGGTCACGATATCGAAAACGAAGAAAGTCTTTTTACCAAACAAGAGCAACAAAGAGCGCGAGGAAAAGACCTTGTCATGTAATGGTATGTCTCCCAGACTTCAAGGACTATTTTGAGCTGAGTTTCTACCAGGTGAGATCCGCCAGTTAAACGGAATAATTTCGGATTCAACCCATGTTTCATTTTTCCACAATTTCTTACTGGATTCAGTGCGGAAATTAATTGGAGCTTGAAATACATTTTCCTAAGTCTTCTAACAAAAAGATGCGACACGAATGATTTCACTCTGCTTATTGATGCGAAGATTTCTTTTTGCTGTTGCTGATCACCAAAAATAAAGAGATGAGACGCGTTGATTAATTACATAAAAATCCATCGATCACACACCTTACATTAGTGTTTACTGGCAATTACATTTGTCCCAAGCTGCACGCGTAATTAGGCGTTATGACAGAAACGGATTTTTTTCGGACAGACAAAAAACAAGTTCATCAAGGCTGCCTCCGGCCTTGTGCTCTCTGCGATTACCAGACACCTCATCTTTCGCAAATTGCGGTGTGCACTTTTGGGCATTGCTCCCATTTTAACAATAATTTGAGGGTACGGGTACGGTGACGGTATACGTGATTATTAAGTCGTTCGAGCAATTAGAAAACGGTCAATCGGGATACTGATTCGCTGGGCTGACGGCCCGAGAAAGCGTCTTTTGATGGTTTGATGCAGAGCCAACGGCGAAGGCTCTTCCGCGTCTAGTAAAATCAACAATATTAAATTGGTTGCAGTTAAAACCTCTGGGAAAAACACAAATACCACCACGGTCGCGTTAAGGCCATAGAACACGCCTCCGAATTGCCTGAAAACGGTTTTCCCAGTGACAATGAAAACGTACATAATAACCCAGAGAAGCTTCAAGTCGACTTCGGGCAGTGCAGGGAATACAAATGCTTGCAGCTCGGTGTAGATGAAGAAAATGGCCCCGCTGAGCTTGGCTTAAAATTGAATAGATTCCGAGGAATTCGAGAATTTACTTACGAATATGGATGAGAAGTTGGGCAATAAGCGTCTTTCTGGCCAGCCCGGCAACCGCACGGAATTTTAATAGGGAGATCGTTAGCCAAATGTAGCAAACGACTGTAATGGAGGGTTTGAGTTAAATTTTCCTAGATCAAGTTCTTGCACAACGGACCTGTTAGTAATAATACAACGGGACCCACGTAGGCCGTATACAACTGCGATAGAGGATCCGGGGTAACGGTGCCAAAACTGATGGAATTCGTGCCCTAGAAAAAGTTTTGTAATTTTTTATTCAGGCTTATGCCGAGGCTTACTATGGAAGCCCGTATAAACCCGGACTCAGAATTGGCTGAAAATTTACACACAGATGGAATCGACGACGCTAACCATCATTCCGTTATCCAAATTTGTTACTGATCTTTAAAACTCGAGGTATTAAAGTGTTAGTGTCGTTTTTCGCCCCCCCTCCCCGAGAAGTGTGTTGCCATGATTCCGTTCTTTTTTATTGTAAAGTTCTAATTTATTTGAAGTAGCCTATCTGATAGAAATTTTTTTTCTGATTCGAACGGTATATTTCATTAAGGTAGACTTCGTCTAGACGACGTTTTACAGCTGTTTGAAGTAAGCTGTGTTTCACTACAGGCTGTCCCAAAAAAACCGACCCCCCTCTAGCGGTCCGGCGGAAGGTCGGATCGGGATGATTTTTACACCATTCGAAAGCCCTTGAAACGGCGAAAAAACAAGCCCCTTTCGTTTTATAAATTTTTTTAGCCCGCAATCGATATTTAACGATTACTCAAAAAAGCGTAAAGTCAGCGTCGTCCTGTTTGCTTTAACATGCTGTTTTTGCATAAAATCTGCCGTTTTCATGGATTTTGGTCCCAAATTTAGGCAGTCCCAATTATATTAAAAAACGAAAAGTGCTTGTTTTCTCGCCTTTTCGAGAGCTTTCGATGGATACCTAAATCGTCACACGCGGACCTGACTGCGGTCCGCTAGAGGGGGTCGATTTTTTTGGGACAGCCTGTATTTTCCGTACAAAAATCGTCAATTTTTGAGGTCGAGGCCTTATTCTGAAGAGAAAAATTTTCTGAATACGATGGCGATATTTATTTTTGCAAAATCGGCCGGGAAGACCAAAATAATCGAGCCCGAAGTTTGCCAG
>CATQJA010000794.1:0-18033 GCA_958295435.1 Mesorhabditis spiculigera
GAGAGCGATAGAGAGACTGAGAGTGAGAGTGTGACGAGAGAGAGAGAGAGAGAGAGAGAGAGAGAGAGAGAGAGAGAGAGAGAGAGAGAGAGAAAGGGAAGAGTGAGAGAGTGAGAGACGAAGGAAATCGAATTCGAATCGAATTCAATATGCAGCCAAAGAAGACGCTCGGAAATAAGAATAAATCTCCCTGAGAAACATTAGCTGGAAACCCCGGGGTGGATGAGGGAGGGATTGTGAGCGATGCAAATGTTTTGACATGGCGATAGGTCTCCCACGCGTTTTCCAGACAGCCCATCTGTCCAGGAGCTCTCGCCGGTAAAGGCGTTTGCGCGAAAAATATTGCGTGAGGAAATGGCGATTGGATGACTCAGACAAGATGCCTGTCTGTAAACCAAAGTTGAGGGGATCAGTAGCTGATTCGTAGTTTCGCTTCTGGAAGCAGTTTATTTAGGCGTACGGGTTAGAGTAAAAATTAACGTGGCGAAGAGCAGGGTTCTTGTAGAGCACAGTGAACAAACCGGCCGCCTTCCGAACGGCATTGTTGGATAAACCAAAATACAGGGTGTCCCAATAAAAAACACCCCCTCCACCTCGGCGCAGAAGTTGGGAATAATAGTTATGCCATTCGAAAGCCCTTGAAATGGCGAGTTTGCAAGAATTTTCAAAATTACGTTGTTGTTTAGGTGCGCTATTTTACAAGCCATTTTGTAAATTTGCGGCTTTACCAGCTTACTTAATTTGCCTCAATTTCTCCATCCAAAATGACCGGAAGTAGCCAATTCGATGTGGAGGTCGTTCCTTAATGTTTTTAAATGCGTTGTAAAACGGCGCATTTAAATAAAAACATGGTTTAGAAAATTGTTGCAAACCCGTCGTTTCACACGGGCCGTTCATAAGGGGACCAGTGCATAAGGGGGCCCTTATGATTTAATTCTTCCAAAAAATTTTTTGCCTGCGGCGCTGTTTTTGGCTATTTTTAACACTAGTTTTAGTGTAATAAACCCCGTGTTTTCAAAAATTTTGCCTGCGACGCTGCAGTTTTAGTCATATTAATGACAAATTTTGGCGCCGCCCCCCCCCCCGAAATTCGGGTTTGTTACGGCACTGATTGCGGGCATCCGTTCAAATTACCAAGGTTTTTTAATCTCGTTAAATCCTCGACTGTCTACAAAAATTGCTTGATGACTGTTATGGTAGTTGATTTCTGTGTTGTCTTGTCCATGAATGAGCGTAATTTCTGTAGATCTTTATGTGCTCATAACAAATGGTCAACAAAGAAATTTCACGAAAGAAAATTCAGGTTTTTCGAAGTTGTACCCTTTCACAGGACTTTCGCGGCGATTGCGGAGGCCTCCTGGTGCGGCCCAACCATGACATCCTGACAGGCCGCCTCGGGAATCCGCTTCGCCTCTTCTGCCTTCCGCTTCTCTTCTTCAGCTCGTCGCTCCTGCTCGTCTTGTTGTAGCAATTCCTTGCCGACTGATTGATGCGCTTGCAGCGCTTCATCGCAAATATGGCAATCATTGCGCAAATTCGTTTTGTAGTAGCACATGGGGCACAGCACAAATGAACACGAGATCACGATCCGGTCCTCGTAATTTCCCAGGGTCTTCTCACAGCTCCCGCATCCGGATTTTTTGGTCACCATGCGCTGTCGCAAGTTGGTGGCGATCTTCTCGCGAACCTCTTCCAGCTTTCTCGCATGTTGCCCATAGCTCCGGATAAATTTCCTCTGCGCTTCGTCACCGCTTCCAAACTAAAAACCAGATAGAAAGATTTTCCCGCGCTTACAAGGAGTGTCCTTTTTGGTGTCATCGGCACAACGATTCGAGACCCCGCTCATTCGATAGAGAATTGAATTCTGAACAAGACTTTGTTGTTCATTTTTGCGGAATGGTTGTCCCTGATTTTATAGAATTAAAAAACCAAGCGCGAAACCTTAACAACTCGCTCCCCAAGCACCAATGTATGGGAGTTTTTTTTTAATTTTATAAAATCAGGGACAACCATTCCGCAAAAATGAACAACACAGTCTTGTTCAGAATTCAATTCTCTATCGAATGAGCGGGGTCTCGAATCGTTTTGCCGATGACACCAAAAGGACACTCCTGGTTAGAATTGCATTTACTGAATGTCTAACTAGGGGAGCCCTAAATAAACCCGGACTCAGAATTGGCTGAAAATTTGCAGACAGATTTAATCGACCACGCTGATCATCACCTCGTTGTCCAAATTTGCTACTGATCTTTAAAACTCGAGATATGCCACTTTTAATCCTTTAGTTAAAATCGTCAAAATTCAAGCTCGATTATTTTGGTATTCCAGGCCCATTTTGCAAAATAAATATCGCCATCGTAGTTAGAAATTTTTTTTTCGAATGAGCCCTCTAACTCAAACACGAAAAATTGGAAAATTTGACAATATGATATGGTATCTATCGGATGATAAGGATTTCTATTTTTGTATGGGAAATAGTGAAAAATAGCCTACTTCAAACAGCTGTAAGACGTCGTCTAGACGAGGCCTACTTTAATGAAATACACCACCATTCGAATCAGAAAAAAATTTCTCTATCAGATAGGCTACTTCAAATAATTTAGAACTTCAAAATAGAAAGCACGGCATAATGTCTTGTCTCATATCTCATATCTCGAGTTTTAAGGATCAGTAGCAAATTTGGACAGCTTGGTGGTGATCAGCATGACCGATTCTATCTGTGTGCAACTTTTCAGCCAGTTCTCAGCCCAGGTTTATTCGGGCCCCGCTAGTTAAGCTGCTGCTTTTGGGTTAATAAAACATTTGATAAAACCCACCCATAATTCTCTGAGCGGACCGATAGCGATCCAGCCCTTATCGGTTAGTTTGACATTCTCCTGCTTCATCAGGTTGACCACAAAACCAGCTCCCCGCAAATAATCGTCACGACCGGGCGGTGGGCAACATTGGCGACAGCAGATCAGTTGATCACGTTCGTACATCGGTTCACGTGACGAACCTTCGTATAAATGGAACGGAAGCGCGCATTTCGGGCAGTTGAAGAACTCGAGCAGCATCTCTGAAGCAATTAGGTGAAATCGAAAATTTCGAACTAAAAATGGGTTGAATGGGTTAAGTTGGGATGAATGAAAAATCGGTTAGGAAGAAGGCTGAGTATTGGGTGTCCCAAAAAGCGGCCCTTCTAATGGTCTGGTGGAAGCTCAAATCGGGATTATTTTTAAACCGTTCGAAAGTCCTCAAAAATGCTATTTTTTTCATGCTCAATTTGTAAATGCGTTTTTTTTGAAACACAAACGCCCGGAGAGCGTGAAGGTCAGCCATTCTTATTGATTTGATTTTATCTTTCCTCACACGAAGGTTCACCGGTCGGCGAACACTAATAGGCCTGAGGAAATATAGAATGAAATTAACGAGAGCAGAAATAAAATTTTAGCGATTCAAATTAATTAATTGAGGAGATAAGGGGGGAGGAGGGATTGAGGAAGGAAACAAAGAAGAAAGACAATTCTCGACTAGCATTAGACCAAATTCTATGAATTGGCGGAATTATCAAGCCAGCATAAAGTTACAATTTTGATGGTTTTTTTTGTTCCTAAAACTGATGAACCAGAGCGCTGAATTTATAAACAAAAGATGGCTTGTTTTTTCCCGTTTCGAGGTTTCGCTAGATAACTATCAGCCACTCCTCTAGAGAGATGCTTCTCCGAGCCGCTACAGTGGGATGCTTCTGTAGTATGTGAAAAATTAAAGAAACATAGGTCCGGTAAGCAGCGAATTCTACTGGTTCTAGATAGCAGAATTTTCGAAGACGCGTGGTGACCTTGAATCACGTGGCGCCCCTTGAGGTGATGGGCTAGGAATTAAGCATAGGCAGATAACCTATTGGGGATACACATCTGACTATAGAAACACTAAAGGGGGCCTTGAGAAACTATTGCATACACAAAACACAAAAATCTACACAACCCCAGGCGCAATGTATCTCGACTTAAAGTCCCACAAAATGAAGCCAGGGGGAAAAGACGTTTTTCTGTTGTATTTCTAAACTGTTTTTCACACCATTTGTAAAGAAATGAAATCTGTTTTTTTTTTCAAAAATGTCAACCTAGACGTTTATTTGCCTTCACTGTATTAGAAATTTGCTGATGACGCTGTAGGTTTGCTGATCTTTTTTTAAATTTTAGTGTTGGAACGCTTCAAGGTGTACAGATGATGTACGCGTGGTGAAGTTTAGCATCGCAGGATGACGCCCGGCGTTAGTTGTCTATAACACTGTTATAAAAATGTTTTTAATGTCATCAGCAGATCAAAAATTCAACAGCAATCAAGAATTAAAATTCCAACATTTGAAGTTGAGTCATCGCTAGAGTCTTATCTGCTAAATTCAATCCCACATTAACAGACGTATTTTTTGCCATGTGAAGGCGCGAAGAAGTGCCCGCGTAGAGGAGAGGTCCACGTCCTCCTGGCACAGCTGCTTGATAACGGTAGTAAGAAACTAATAAACATAACTTCACTAAAAAATAATTTGTAACATATTTCAAGTTATTGAAAAGCCTCAATAATGTTACGCCCCGAGGCCTCTTCCCAAGTTGTCGTATTTACCGACACTGCAGCCTGTTAAGCTCCAAAAGAAAATCCTCTCCCTTTAACGGAACTAAACCACTAATACTAAAGCAGCTATTTGGATGAAGCCTTTCCGCCATCTGCCACGCTCAGAAAATTACAACTACCTGCTAAGCGCAACCCCTGCTGCAAGCCGTTCCTCAATTTCTAATCACAAAATCTGCTGTAAACCAAGCGATAATTGGGCTCAACATATTTATTTTTCAACAAATCAACAATAAATTGACAACAATCGAAAAGCAAGCGGCAAGCGCAAACATTACGAGTTATCAAGGCCAACAAGTGGTAACAATTTCGCTCATCTCGACAGCAAAAACCATGCAAAACAAGCGATAATTGGGCTGACAATACACTGCGCTAATGATAATAGCTATCATATCCCCTGTTCCACTCGCGATTGCGTTCCTGGTACACCTTGCGCCCGGCCTTCACGTGCAAGTGCGGATCAGCATTACAGACATGGCATCGATTGTGCAGCTCGGTCCTTGCATAGCAGCCGGCGCAGTAGATCGTAGAGCAGGAAACAATTACGATTTTGTTGAAATCTTCGTACGTATCCTCGAGCTTCTGCTGGCAGCGGCCACAGTTCGATGTTCGGTACCAAATTTCGTGCAGGTTGGTCTTGATCTTCTCGAACGCGACGAGCACCTTGTTACAGTCTTGCCGGTATTCGGTCATCAACGTTCCAAGCGGTGAATCCGGTCCAAGAAGTTCCTCCTCACAGTTCCGGCCATGGAGCCCTCGCGGTTCCTGAAATTAAATAATAAAAAAAATGCAATTTATTAGGAAGCAGAAAAATGCGACGGTGCTTCCGTCTTAGCGAGGGAGCAATTTTTTAACGGGGGAGCAAGGCAAATTTTTTTTTGAGTTGAGCTTATGCCCGCATAGTAAGGAATCAAACTATGCGTTAATATTGTTTTTGGTAGTTGTTTGCTAAAACATTTTTATACTTTATACTTTATAACGTACACACGTTGATAGAACGTCTTAAAAAGCTCAAGCATTTGACCAGTTTTAGACATTTCTCATCCGATTTTCTCATTTTTAAGTCTTTAGAACTTCATTTAACATGTTTCGATATTAAAAACATTGTAAAATGCTATAACAATTGTCCAAGTTTAATAAATGCGCCACTAAACCGACGGCAAAAGAATCATGCCTTGCTCCCCGCTAACACGGAATCACCAATGCGACTACCTCAAGAAAATCTTAGAAAAACCAACCTTTTTCTTGGACCCGCAGGCGTTGCATGCGAACGTCCAGTATGCCAAGACTTGCGGAGGACCATCAGTGCACGGCTTCATACATTCCAGACACGCGAGCGGCTTCAGCGGGCCCAGGGCCACCCATCCGGCGGGGTTCTTCACGATATCAGGCTGCTCGAGCAGGGTCTCGAGGAATTTCAGCGGCTTCGCGTCGGTCAAATTGCCCGGGGCCAGACACAGGCGGCAACACACGATTCCAAGTTCAGCATCAAACATCGGCGCACGTCGACGACCGGCTCTATCAAACGGTCGCGAGCATTTCGGGCAGTTGAAGCACTCGAGCAGCATCCCTGGAATTTGAATTGTTAGCAATAAACAATCGGAACGGATAGTGTTTAGAAATCAAAACTTAGCGACGGATAAAGAAACTTTCTTTCTCGAACGCTTTCATCCTATTCAAAGATGAAAATTTTCAGTTTTGGCGCCAATCTCCCACCATCAAAAACTCAACAAATTTTTTTACGTTTATAAACTAAAAGATCCTCGGAACAAAGGACACAAAAAGAAAAGAAGAAATGCCGCGTCAGACAAATAAAATGGAAAGCGCCAGTGAAAAAAACTTGAATGAGCTTTACGAAATTCGGAACATCCAACGAAGTTACCACGAAAATTCTCACATTCCCTTTTCCGAAAATTAATAGATTCGGTGTAGAACAACGACTGATAAACAGTTTATTCAATAAAAGTTCGTAAAAACAGGCAGAAAAATGCGTCTATACAACCAATTCTTCCTTCCAAAACCCCTCAAATTGGTTCATGAAACCGAGGATCGACTTGTCAATGATGTAAAATTCCGGGGGCAACAAGTCAGCGTGGGAAAGGGTTAGGCCAGAAGGTAGTTGGAAGAAACGGATCATGAAATACTCGTTCCAGATATTGTGGAGGATAATTTGCGGGTATTCCTGGCCCTCGATCTCCTCTAGGTATACAGTTTTGATGCGAGGATCGGCCGCGATGTCCTGAAAAAGCGCTAAGAATGTTTTCTTAATTTGATAGTTCACATTTATTATGTATTTTTGGAGCTTAATTTATTAGTTTGCCAGTTATTTAACAATTTCTTACCTTTATGTAGCGGCCAGTTGATGGGGTATCATCTGTTTCATGCAAAATCGCCTTCCAGCAATCATAGGTGTAATCTGGGTCCCCGGCTTCTGGGATATCGATCTGTAACTTGCGATTTTTTTAGAAATTTCTCTAAGAAAAAAGGCCAGTTTCCTCCATAGATAAAACTCTTCTTTTATTTATCGGTTTTTAGAAGCTTACTGGCTTTCCGGCCATTTCTCCAGGGTGACATGAGATTCCTGGTGGCGGTGCGGGGCGACTCATCTGAAAAAACGCTCAGGATAAACGAGTTTTTCAAGCGGGACTTTTAAGTCAAAACTTTATTGCGCAAAAAACCCACGACCCGGAGCTGTGCCCCCAATACGGCTGTCGCGAGAAAGCCTGGGATGCCGGCGGCCGTGACCAAGGTGGCTGATACGGTCCCTGAGGTTCCGCCTGCAAATAAAATTTATTTTAAAAAAATTTGAAAAATTTGGTGGGTTAAATTCGAACGTGTCTTTTCAACCGACACACACCTGATAAAGCACCATACACAGCCGTCCCGACCGTCGACATCCCGGCACCAACGTTTCCGGTCAGGAACGGAGCAAAAACAGCGCCTGCTCCGGCGCTGACAAGGCCGGAGGCGAGTGTCTTGAATGCTGTCGTTTATCGACTTTGAAAAACCTACAATACTTGAGGCGCCCTTTCCCACGGTGACCGGAAGTACATTCGAGGCAAGCACGGAACCGATCAAGCTGCCCGCACAGGTGCCAATCTGCAAGGGCGGACTCGTAACGGTCCCCAGCGCCAAAACCATCTGAAGTATCGTTAATCCAGCAAAATACTTGAAAAAATATAAAGTACTACGGTTTGTAAATAACAAACTTCGGCAAGGAAACCAAAAATATCGAAATTATCTTTATTGCACAAGAAATGGAGAGTTGAAGTGAAAGTTAAAGCTGTGTGAGTTTTGTCGAAGACTAAGCGCGGACGATTTCATGGCAGCTCCCTGGCCGCGCATCCAAGAATGGCCCAACCGATGGGACCGGTCAGCGTGCCGGCGAGTAGTCCGGCTCCAGCGGTGCCCCCTAGACCGCCGCTCACGGCTCCTTTAAAAATTATGTAGCGTGTTATAATTATGATTGAAAGGATATTTAAGATGTTCTAAACCAATAAAACCGATCACAAATAGTCAATTAAAAACGTACCAGCAGTCCCAGCAGCTCCGATCGCCCCCGCTGTCGCAGTTCCGGTTGCAGCGACCCCAGCTGCTGTGATAGCACCAGCACCCGCACCCGTAGCAGCTCCTGAATGGTTTCTGTTTTCCGACTGGAACTAAGATGATTGGGCAAGGCGAGCCTCCATGAATCAAAAAGACTTTTCAGTCGTCACTAGGTGTCGAAATGGATACCTGCTGCAGTAGCGGCAGCGGCACTCCCCGCCATCCCAGCCGCTGCGGTTCCTGTTCCAAAACCGACTCCGGCGCCTCAAAATAGCCTATAGTATATAAAAAAGCGTTAATAAATTAATTAATAACAATAGAACCCAAGATAATTCGAGAACTTAAAAGGAACTTACCAGCAGCAACGGCCGGTGCGGCAGCGCCAGCGGTGGCAATCACGGCTACGGTTGCAACGACAGCGGCGCCCATTCTAGGGTTCGAACTAGAGTGCGGCTTATTCAAACCGGGTTTGAATAAGATTTCCGTTATTCAAATCAAACCGGTTTGATTTGAATACGGGATCCTTATTCAAACCAAACCCGGTTTGAATAAGGATTCCCAACTCAAACCAAACCAAACCGGTTTGAAGATTTGAACAAGGTTTGAATAAGAACCAGTCTCCGAAACAGTCTGTTTTCGGCACCATTTTTGCGTTTTGGCACCAATCCTTTTGTGACTTCACTTTAGGGTGGTCCAGCAGCATTCCTGCCAGGTTTTTGGGGTTAGCGGATCATTTCGAGACCTTTTTCTTTCAGCGCTGCCAAGGTTATCCCGACCATTTGGATGCTTGTGAAAGGTTGAGAATGCCAAACCTATCGTTGAAAAAGTGCGTAAACTTCGTAAATGATGCCAATTTCATCATTATATTGATCACACAAGGTTTTAGAAGGGATGCCTCGAAAACTTAGCCGATTAGCATCCATCCAATCGATTAACATGCTGATTTGCCTGTTGTTCAAATCAATTCAAACCAACTCAAACCTGGTCGGTTTGGTTTGAATAACGGATCCTTATTCAAACCAAACCGGTTTGATTTGAAAAGCAGATTCTTATTCAAACCGCCCTTATTCAAATCAAACCGGTTTGAGTCGCGATTTGATTTGAATAAGCCGCACTCTAGTTCGAACGGTCTGAAGGGGTGTTATATTCGCAGAATGAAAATCCTAAGCACAACACGACACACTGTAGTATAAATAGAATATTTTCCATAGTTAGGCAGGGTAAAAACCTCTTTGTTTTAAAAACTCCAAAATTGCTAGGAAAAAACTGAAAATATTTGAGGCTGAATGGCGAACTCACTGATCCAACGTCCTTATGTAGATTCGCAAAACATGTCGCAACATATTTGTTTGGAAAAATGGAAAAGGGAAATAATTGGTTCCGCAACAGTTAGCCGCCTTTGCTTACGTCAGGGAATGGGGTCAGGTTAAGGGCCGAAAGGCCCCGGATCCATTGCCGATACGTATAGCGGCCTCAAAACTGATCTACGCCATTTTACAGGCACAAAAATGTATTTCTGGCGTGGGATGCTAACGTTTTATTGTGTTCTCGGCAAAGGCTGCAGAAATTAAAAGAACAGTGGCTTTGAGAGGATTTATTCAGATAGAAAAACGTGTTCTCACACCGTTTTAATTCGTTTTTTTTTGTTTATTAGTCTTCAGATTGTTTCTTCGATGAGGCTCCGAGGAACAGCCAAGTGTCTTCTTAAAGGACCAGTTTTCGCTGAAAATAGGGCTATCTCACACACTGAGCATATAAAGAATCAAGGGTCGCATCAGCCTAAATCCCAATGCAAAATGTCAAAATGTGGAAAGTGACTCGATGATGCTGATGATCGTGATGGGGCCCCCTTTTTATGGACCACATCTTGTGCTGCAACCCAATTCTGCCCTTGAGTTTGATCAACGAAAAATGAATTGCGCTCGATTTCTGGGAGGTCGCCTGCCCATGTGAATCGCCATCAAGGGATTGGGCCAATCCATGGCAGCATCAAATTTTCGCGAAAGTATTTTTTAGGCCAGAAAATGAAGGTCCATCTTCTTGTCGCAGTATGAAGCAAAGCACTATTTCGATGCGATACGATTCCGATACACAACTATTGATACAGAAAGCGTATAGGATACGATTCCCCTAATTTTAATACGTATTGGCGCGGATTTGGGGGGCGTTTTACCGCATAGATTTCGATTTATCGAAATCAATGGTTTAGATTTTTCGTGCGTATTTGTGGCTTTCTCTCTCTCTCTATATCTCTCTCGCTCTCTCTCTCTCTCCCTCTCTCACTTTATGTTTCGCCATGTTTTCTGTGTTGGCTGCCTCGGTTAATTCATCTCATTTTTTTGCGTCACCTTTCTGGGTATTTGTTTATTAGCTTCGTAAGGCTAGGTCTTTACCTTTTCAGCTTTCTGAGGCCATTCTCCCAACCTTCTCAACTGTACGAATCTGTCCCTTTTCCTTTCGGTCCCCAAAAATTATCTTATCGATCGTTTCACCACTGCATTGTAGCCCTTTTTAATTTCCATCCAAAAGGGATTCCCAGGGGTTTTTATTAGCCAGGCAGGAGCGGGCCTGCCTTCAGTTACGCCACAAAAAATACCCCTGGGCCGTTGCCAGGGGCTACGAACTACATAGAAGGAGAGCCAGTTCTAGGAAGTCATATTCGGATTCTGAAAACGGATGAATTTATGAAAGTCGTTTTAACTTTAACCGTTTAGTTTTGGTTCGATTTCGGCTTCAATTTGGCTACGTGAAATTTTCTGAAATTCGCCGAGTCATCTAGAATCTTTCAGTTGCTCAGATTCAGAAGAGAAATTTGATTTTTGGCTTTATTTGGTCGTTTAATATTCTTTCAAATTTGTGCGATTTAAAGATTAAACTCTGTTTTCTTTCAAAGATGGACCCGCTGGAGCTACTTCCAAAAGAAGTCGTGGAAAATATTGTTATCTGGCTCCGAGAAAGCGATTGGGCTAGGGTGAAGCTGCTGAATAAAAATTGGTAAGCAGTATAATTTTGAATAAACTTATGAAAACAACTATCAAATAATTTGAAATCAAAACATAAGCCTCGTAGATTGAGACTTGGACCTCAACGGCATTAATTCTTCAAAAATCGCCAACTTTAGGCATCGCTTCACGCGTCAACACGTGCAAAAGTCTCATAATGAACTCGTTTGCGCCACGGATTATTCATGGTGTGTATGGACAGTATTTTTCCTAAAAAAGCGGATTTAGGGACTGTGTGGCTGTCCCCGGGATCTCCGGCAACCTGCACTCGAACCCGATGGCCTACTCGCCATTCTCGAATTGTATCTACAGCTACGGGACATCGATCGGGCAGGGTGGCGTTGACAGCTGGAACATGAATGTGTTTGATACGGTAGGGTTTTTGAAAAATTTGAAAATAAAAACAGAGCAAACGCTAGGGAATTGAGTGACGAAGGCAATTAGTGGCTGAAAAAAAGCGATGCCTCTGCCCTAATGAGCTCACGTGAAAATCTGACTGACGTAATATTCCCAGAGGACAATTCTGTGGCATTTAAGGATACTGTATGTAATCAGCTTTTTATAGATTCCTGCCATGACAAAAATTACTTTTTAGAAAAAAAGTTTTCCCTGAAAATAAAGATACCGCTAGGGAATTGAGAAAAGGAAAACCTTTGCGCTAATGAGCTCACATGAAAACCGTGTAATTCTACTGACGTATCATTCCCAAGGGACAACTCCCAAGATTTTCGGATACTGTATGTAGTATACTTTTTATAAATCCCTAACATTCCCAAAATTCATCTTGAGAAAGACGTTCAAAAGAAAAGAAAAGTAAAAGAGACATTTCTTTCTTTTAAACGTTAACTAAGAAAACTTTTTTTTCAGCACATCGGCCTCTGGCAACGACAGCCATTGCCTTGGGTACCAACCGGCTCCCGACCGGAAAAAGGCAGCAAACCGTCGTATTGGAAAGATGGGAAACTGGTGTTCTTTGGCGGTCAGCACGGCGGCAGAATGGCGGCTCTACAGTCGAATGTGGCCGCTGCTCACATTTACCACGAAAATGCGGAAGGGGATCGATGGGAAGCGGTCAGTTATTTAAGGAGCAGAAATTCCTTCCCAAGATTCAAGTAAAAGCGGTAGCCATATGCTCTAATTTATCCTACCTTATATAATTTGGTCGCGTATCTTTGTCTGTGTGTGTGTCCGGCCGTCACTTTCGAGGCCCGATTTGAGGGCCTTCCCGTGCATAAAATGCCTTAATTCTCCGTCTCCCGGGGGAATCGACCCTCCTCTTTCCGATGGCGCTTTCAGAATCCCGATAAAATACAAGTTAACAAAGTTAAAGCCGGTTTTATTGATTTTTGGGGGTCCGGGAGGGCTAATTTGCATAATGTGAAAAAATACAAATTTCCTCATTCTTGCCAGTTGCACTCGCGAGTTTGGTCGTCTCTTTGGATCTGCCTCTCGATGCCCTTCCTTCCCCTGCCCCGGGCAGTCCTCTTGAGGCATAAAACGGGTGTTTGGCGCGTGCTACCAAGCATTGCATGGTGTAGTGGTTAGCGTTTCGCCGTGCTAATCTAAAGATCGGAGGTTCGATCCTCGGACATTTTAGTTGTTTTGCTTTTTGCTCGGAAAGCGCGTTTCGGAGTGGATTTCCGTGTAGGGACGTTATTATGAAGTTAGTCACTCCAGCCGCAGCCTATAGAATGAAGCTACCCGCCTGCCATGCGCTGCAGGCCAAGGAATCAAGCTAACTGCTCAAGCTTAGCGCCGCAGGCTTTATAACGAAGCCAGCCGCTCAAGCTAGCGCCGCAGGCTTCAGAACGAAGCCAGCCGCTCAAGCTAGCGCCGCAGGCTTCAGAACGAAGCCAGCCGCTCGCTTAGCGCCGCAGGCTTTAGAACGAAGCCAGCCGCTCAAGCTAGCGCCGCAGGCTTTAGAACGAAGCCAGCCGCTCAAGCTAGCGCCGCAGGCTTCATAACGAAGCCAGCCGCTCAAGCTAGCGCCGCAGGCTTCAGAACGAAGCCAGCCGCTCGCTTAGCGCCGCAGGCTTTAGAACGAAGCCAGCCGCTCGCTTAGCGCCGCAGGCTTCAGAACGAAGCCAGCCGCTCAGCCAGCGCCGCAGGCTTTACAACGAAGCCAGCCGCTCAAGCTAGCGCCGCAGGCTTTAGAACGAAGCCAGCCGCTCGAGCTAGCGCCGCAGGCTTTAGAACGAAGCCAGCCGCTCGCCTAGCGCCGCAGGCTTTAGAACGAAGCCAGCCGCTCAAGCTTAGCGCCGCAGGCTTTAGAACGAAGCCAGCCGCTCAAGCTAGCGCCGCAGGCTTCAGAACGAAGCCAGCCGCTCAAGCTAGCCGGCAGGCTTCAGAACGAAGCCGGCCGCTCAAGCTGTCGCCAAAGGCCAAAAAAGGAGGCTAATCCCTCAAGCTTGGGCCGCAGGATGAGGTAGCGACCTAGCCGATCAAACATGCGCCGCAGGCCTAATAACGAGACTAACAGTTCAATCTTGCGCCGCATGCCAATACAAAGAGCTTTGCATGGGAGATGGGTTTTTCTTTCTTCAGGATAACTGTCTGTGGAAGGGTGCTCGATTCATAAGGCCTAGACGGGATCCAGCGGGGGAGAGTCGCGAAGCGGCTCCTCCCCCGCTGGTGCAACAATAAAATTTCAGATCGTGGCGGGACCGTTGGACCAAGCTGCTCCTACTTTACAAGTTCATGCCCAGATCATCGTCCAGGATCACTTGGTGCTGATGTCAGGTATGTTGCAGCAAGAATCATATCAGCTCTTTGTGCCCGAGGCAATGGATAGCGTAATCGGTTTCACATCGTAAGTGCGCTGAATTTTCCACGTTGAGGTATGACGTAGTTGTTACATTACAGGGTATAAACGAGGTGAGCCTCCGTCCCCAAATCAGGACGTCTACGTTCTGCGGCTCGAACGTAATCCATGTTGGCGCAAGCCGGTAATAGCTGGGTGAGTCTCAAATTTCTAGTTCTATATGAAAACACGAGACTCTATTCTCCTTCAAAAATTTTTCCATCAATTCGAAGACCTGCAATGCAACCCATAAATTTAGTACACCACCTGATTCTTCCATCCTGTCTACATTCATCCCTCTAACACCTGGGAGACTTCTTCTAATTGGCGGACAGAACGGAGCAGTCACGGATGCGAGACAGGTATAAAAATAACTCGTTTTATAGCGTATTCATACCCTATTTTCAGTCCCACAAACTGGCCCACATCCTCCATTACTCACTTGACGACCTGGAATTTCAGTGGCGCTGGGAGCAGTGCCCGGTGAGTTGCTAACCTGTTTTTATTACGATACCGTACTATAACATCGACCGCATGATAAAAACACATGCTAAATTATCTAATAACCAAAAATTATAACCTTCAAAAGTTTCAGCTAAGCGGGCTGCCCATAACAACGGTGATGAACATCGACTGGGCCAAAGATCGAGACGAGAAACTGAGAATCTTTGCGATCGGATTTTCAACGCGGCTTCAACGAAGCGAAATGTTTGGTCATCTCCATTTCCTATTCCCAGCTTTAGCATTGACGACCACTACTCGGAGATTCAAAAACTACTGTTTTCCATAGCTGACGAGGCCATGACCGAAATTTCGGCGCTTTTGTATGAATGGTAGTTAATTTGAGAGATTTTAGCCTTTTTGCTCACGCTAGGAAAGACCGAATCGACGACTACGAGTCGAAACGGGGTGGCGAGGAACGCATCGCACCTGTGGACATGGAAATGGTGAATTAGCTTGCTTTGCTTGGGCCAAAAATTAACTTTCAAAGTGAAATTCCCGAACATTTTGAAGATGCTGAGATACAAATTCGTAGTATATCGTATTAAGCAGAGATTTTTTTAGTTCGATCTGCACCGTGTCATTCTCCGCCGCCACGACCTGGCACTAGAGATCCAAGGACTGCAGAGGATGCTCTATAAAGTGCACTACGCCGCTAACCAGCCAAACGATAGAAGAGTCGATATCGCTGGGGTTGCCACTTCAGCACCCTTAATGGTTGGAATTTTTGTTAGAATGGGTAATAGACTATTTATTAACTACTAACATCCCCCAAAAACCAAATAGTAAGTGAGGATCAATCAATACTACATCATCCAGATCAAATTCCTCCGGCCGGAACAGGACACAACACTTGAGCCGGCCGATCGTATGGATGTTTTGGAGACGATTATGGCCAGGGCTCGGCTGCGGGGTAAGCAGTTTTTTAAAATGCCTTAATGAAGATTTGAGGCCCATTAATGATCAATTCTAATGGGCGCAGACCCAAACACAAGAAATGACAATTATTGGCTTACTACACAAGCTCGAACAGATCAAAAAAATATAGTACTCGGCGCCGCAGCGTCAAAAAAAAACCGTAACCAAGCGAAAAAATTGAAAAGAATATAGTAGCTAGATACGTGGCAAAAGTTACAGAAATAATTTTAGTCCTCCGCTTCTACGAGCCTCACCTCCTACCCTCCCACCAAAACCCGGCCGCTGGCCTGTTCCGAGTTGGCCAGCGACGCTATGTACTGTACACGGCTGATCTGACGTGCTCTGATGATGCCATTACCAAAATAGAGTATGGGAAAATTTTGGACCTCGATTACTCTTTTTTCAGCTTCGAAGAGCACCGTGAATGGTACGGTGCCTGCCCAAAGTTGAGCCAGAAGCCGGCGGTGATTGCGGGCAATGGTGGGTGTTTTTGAAGAGAGCAGGCTAGCAGAGACCCTTGTAGAACTGGGCCCACTCGCATAAGGTTTTAGGTGTGAAAACAATTATTTTTCGGACGTAAAAAATTATTTTTCAGGCCAGCTCTTCGTGGACCCGGGCGTCGGTCGTGGCAGCTACACCCTGACCCCGAAAGTCCCGTACAAAGCCTAAGTTATTGTAGCTTTTTGACTGTATATAGTTTCCTAATGTAGACCGGAATCTCTGTGGCACCATTCCATTTTTAAGCTTGCCATATTGCTAATTGAAATGGTGGTATTTATCGGTTTTGTTTGGTAATCACGTCCGGTTGTATTTGGCGGCTTAATTTTCTACATTTTTCTCTCAGAAATTCGCAGTCCCTGGCGTATCCTGTATCCTAGACTTACCCATCTGATCTCTTATTAATTTTTGAATTTAGGAAAAAACTCCCTTTTGTATTCATCTGAACTAGTGTTTTTTGTCCATACAATAATCGTGTCAAACCAAAGATTTCATTGCCGTAGGTTTATTTGAAAATCCTTATCAAGCAGTGTAAATATTGTTAATCCGTTTTAATCCTAAATATCGTAGAGTAGCTTGTAATAAACCATTGGCAATATAATGTTTTCTCATCGCTTTTTGGAGTGCACACGGCCAAACGATCGTCGGTGGGGCGGCCTGTGTTGCAGCGGCAGCTACTGAAAACAGTAATTGAAAATGGTTACTTTTTAGTATGAAACGACAGTAACATACAGTATTACCGTACATGATGGGCCAATTAAAACACAACTCGTAGGTAAGCGCCGGATAGGGCTTTTAGTTACACCATTCGAAAGCCCGCGACGAATTTCCAAAAATCTTCAAAATTGATTATTTTTTATTTATATCAATACCAAAATAGACTAATTGATTAATCGCTTAAATTTACTCTCACCAGTTCTGATAGGCAACCGTTAACCAAAAAAAAAACGGCTGTTTCGAAATGGTAAAGTAGGCGAACCCTTTATATTGAGGTACCACATAGTGCATCACCCAAAATGGCGCGCGTTCGGTTGTGACATCTGCCTTATCATAAATTTTGAACGCAATAATAACACACAAAACGTTACCAGTTGGTCAAATAATACGACTCTAACTTTCCGCTCTAATGCCTCTAACTATCTATTTACTTTCCGTGACCACGCTACAAGCTTTTTAATCTGCCCCTAACATCATCGTGGCTGGTGGTAACTTACATTATTTTTATTTTTATTCTTTTAATTCCTTTAAACATAGGCCTATCGCCATTTCCGTCTTCTAAACGCAACTTTAACGGCCATTAAGCTCCAAAAATAATTTTTTTTGCACTTTCAAAACCACGCCGCTCTACTAATTCGGCCACCGTCTTTCACATGGCATCGAAAAAACGGGGTCGAACAAAATGTGACAAGCCATACCGGGGACTGTTCGGCTGACTCGCGGATGGCCTTTTTAAACGCTTTCGCAATTTATGGCCCTCATAAATTCTCAGAATGTTTACATCTCCGCTGCTTCAGTCAATAGTCAATAATTCCAGATGCTGCTCGAGTGCTTCAATTGTCCGAAATGCCTGCGCCCGTACGACCTTCGCCAACTGCTGCGTACACCCGTGCGCGAGACCGGCAGGTCGCTGGCCTGCCAAATGTGCAGTTACCCGAATCCATGCTATTTGCCCGTCAACTCCTGGCTGTGGCAGCGATTGAATCAACCGAATGTCAAGAGGACCAAAGAGGGTTGGGTAGCGCTTGGTCGGCTGCTGCCGGGGCCCCTCGGAGCCCACCCGATCGCCACGACACTCATTGCCGCAACTTACGATAATTACGTGCAAGCCGTACACGCGGCTGTCATGAAAGTTGAGGAAAGTTTGAAGACGGAACTGCCGATGGATGCGAAGTGTACTCGATGCGAAAAGTCACTAGGAGCCGTGAAGAACAGGCTGGTCATCTCCTGCTCTAGCGTACTTTGTCCGGAGTGTTACTATGGGACGGAGATGCACAATGACTGTCATTTATGCGGCGAATCGCTTCGTCTGCATCTAAAGCCGGGAAAGGAGTTGCTTGAAAAGGCAGAAGCCGAAAGGATCGCAAGTGAAAGCCCAAAGGATTATGGATGCCAAGATATCACGGTAGCGATCGGATCAAACCCGTCTTCCGGTCAAAA
>CATQJA010000795.1:0-36428 GCA_958295435.1 Mesorhabditis spiculigera
GAGAACTTTCCGGATTGTTTAAGAGAGAGAGAGAGAGAGAGAGAGAGAGAGTGGGGGAGAGAGAGAGGGAGAGAGAGAGATTGCGAGAGAGAAGGAAAGTGTGAGGGAGAGATCGTGAGCTACCTTGATCATCAAATTCTTAAAAATTAATTCTAAATCTAAAAACTAAATCTCGCAATAAATGCGAACTACCGTAACCCAAGAACCGTCTCTATCCTTTCGCAACCCCGAACGAACCTAAAATAGGTACGTTACAGAGTATTTTTCCCTGCCGTGGGCGGGCCAGAACAGAAATATGGAAATCCCTCATTTTACTGCTGAGGTCGGACCCCGATTTGCAGGAGGGCAAAAAGCAGCGTTCACCCCGGTCGCCCTGAAACACACGGAAAACTGGGTAATCCGCTTCTTTCGCAACTTTTGCAACCGGGAGTTTGGTGTTATACGTACTTAAAACAGAGAAAAATGCAAGTAAGTAAAATTTCGTCAAACTATAAAATTATTTTTGAAAGTTTGTATAATAAGGCGAGACAAATGAATTGCAAAAAACGCAAAAAAAATTTACATCGAAAATTCAGCGTGGCTTAAATCTAGAAGTATAATTTTTTAGAATCAAAATCCCCAAATTAAGTGTGTATGACTACGAAAATCTTCTGTATTAAAGATATAACAGGCATTTAAGACAATCAAAGTATATAAAATACTAAAACCAACGCAACGCAAAAACGCAAAACGCAAAAACAACAAAAAATTGGCGAAAATTTGCATAGCAAGCGCTGTCTTAAACTCGGCCCAAATTCCCGTAGATACCGTAACCCGCTGCCGCGACAGTCCCGTGTGGGCCAACAAAAATCGCCAATTAGTTCCGCTTTCAGCCCTTGGGACACATTTCGAAATAAGGAAAAAAGGGGGGCCGCGGGAAAATGGGAAATTTCGGGTCGCCAAGGCAACGATCTAGCGGGCAACTAGCTTCCCCTAGGGACCGACAAGCCCCAGATCGCATGGTTTTGATAAGTTGTTGCTCATCGTCATTGCCATAAAAAATTATTTCGGGTAAATTAGCATTGATTCAATTGCCGCGATTCATTTTGTACATTTTTGTACTGTTCACGCCTCAGAAACTCCCGAAAAATGGCGTATATTGACGTATTGGGCCTTTTTACGTCCTGAAAATTGCCTAGCAATTTCATTTTCTGTATTTTCGTTGATAAAGCTTTATGATTTTTATTTTGCTGAAGTTTTCCTGCAAAAGGCAATTTCCAGCTGGCTACTATGTACGAATTCCATCGTGAGGTGAAGCTGAACCAGGGAGCCGGAGGATCTTTTTCGAACAACATTTCTGTACATTATCACGAGGGCAAAAATATCACTTATGGATCGGTGTCGCATAGAAGTACGGTACGTAGAGCTTTTTAGAAAGTCCAACTATCAGGTTGGAACGAAAGTTCTGTCGCCGAGATTTTGGAAGGCTGGCTAAATTCGTAGATAGCTCTATTCTGGACATGCGATATGTCATTTTGTAGCTATCGGCCTGAATGGTTCCGGGAGGAGGGTCCTGGGCCCTGAATCAAGAACACAGATATTTAGGCCCAAGAAGATTTTTTTATCATATTACATTTTCAAACATTTGACGGACAGGTGCCGAAAATTACCGCTTTATTTTTGGACTAGCGGCGCGGATTTTGAAAAAAACGTATGGGAAATCGCGAAAAGTTCTAAGGAATGGGCCAAATTTCAAGAAGCCATATCTCGGCCATCCAGTGTCCAATTTTGATGATCTCAACATCTATTGATATCTAACTCTCGAGAGCTATCGATTGGCGTTAAAGGTATTGCATGCAAATGTCTCTATGCAGAGATAACTGGCAAAAACACTTTCTCGTAATTTTTGAAAAATCTTCTTGGGCCTGCATCTCGGCCGTTCTTGATTTTCAGGGCCCAGGACCCTCCTCCCGGAACCATTCAGGCCGATAGCTACAAAATGACATATCGCATGTCCAGAATAGAGCTATCTACGAATTTAGCCAGCCTTCCAAAATCTCGGCGACAGAACTTTCGTTTCAACCTGACATCTCTCACTATCGCGACCCTCTATTGTATTTTATTGTATATCGCGACCGACTAGATAGGTCGTGCTCAGGCTCTCAAGCTCCGCTAACTAGCAGAGATTCTTTGGGAGCCGATGGTAATTTTTAAGCGTATTTTTAGGTCAGCGTCTTCACGTGGGACCTGAAGCTCGAAAATATCACACAAGAAAACTGGCCGGTCCGCGATGTAAATACCGATAGGCAATGTATGGTAATTCAGGTACGTTCTAAAATTGGCGCCGTATTTTTACCACATTGGCACTTTAGAAGACTTTCTATTGAAAACCACGATTTACTCTTTTCAGGCAAAATTCGTACACCCAAGCTGTCGGACAAATCCGCTTCTCGTGATGGCCACAAATACAGGAGCTATGGTAATTCCTTATACCTAATGAATTTCTGAATTAAGGTATACTGTGCCAAATCGCAGAAATTGTTGGCCTGGAATCCGCTGGATATTGCTGTAAGTGTTACCACATTTAACGGCTCTTTCCTGCCCCAATTCAAAGCGTTTGGTCTTTTTTAGATGTCCGAGGTCTTGGTATGCAACGAATCGACCCTCTTTACAAAAGGGATCACATGGGTGGACAATACGGTGCTTGTCGGATCGTACACTGGCGAGATTCTGGTGTTCCAGTGCAGCGGAGAGAATAGTGTCAATGTGAAGAAGCCGTTGATGGTAGGGAATTTGTTTTTTTTTTGGCTTGGGCAGGCTAGCAGAGACCTTTGAGGAAAACAGCCAACGGGATGACAGCTTTTTTTATCAAATTTAAAGAGGAAGGGGAGCGCTAGCATCTAGCCGTCGAGATCCAGTCGAGTTGGGGCGATTTTAGACTTTATCCGTCCCTTTAATCCCACTAGCTTTTCAACGTCATCTTAAATTTTGAATTCAGGAGCACCGAGAGCCGATCTGCGACCTGGCCACCTGCCGATTTGACGACCTGACCTGTTCGGCGGACATGGGCGGAACTGTGATTGTATGGGGCACGAAGTGCAAGAGCGCGGCGAAGAAGATTAGCACCGAGTAAGTTGCAGAATTCAAGCGGGTCAAAAAATCGACCCTCTACCAACTGTGTTGCTACAGCTACGCGACACCAAATGACGCATACAAAAGCACGTCGATTTCTATTAACAATCACGTCTCTGAAGGCTAAGCCACGGCAATTGCATGCATATTTCGGCGTATCGCTTAATTGTCCAGACCTAGCCGCAGTAGGGGTAGATTCTGGCTTTTTTTGAAATATGTAAGGGGCGATAATTCCGAAAAAAATCTCTGCTAGCGTTCCTGGATTTATTTGTCGCAAGTTTCGATGAATTTAAATGGCATAAGAAAGGTAAACGTCAATACTTCGAAGCTATGCATGTTTTCCGAAGTAATGACTTTTCGAAGTAATGACTTTCGAAGTAATGATTTTCGAAGTAATGAATGGCAGCCGCATAAGAAAACCTAAACACATTTCCGAAAGAATCTCTGCTAGCCTGCCTTTATACACTACTTTAGACAGCCCATCAACGCGATCAACGTCTTGAGAAAGCAGTGCATAGTCGGGACGATTCGAGGGAAAATGCTGCTCTACGCTACCCAGAACGGCGCATTAATGGCAGAGATAGACTGTCACTGCCGGGCAGTTACACAGATTTCCGTGGCTCCGGAAAGCGCCTATGTACGTTTTCGTATATAGGCCCAGGTTTTCGATTTTTAAGATACTAACCGGTGGGGAAGACGGGACTTACCGGATATTCAAGTTACATACAAGGAAACCGGACGCATATCAGGTAAGGGAAAATTCATATTTTAGTCCAATCCACGATTTTTTTACGATATTTAGCTACCGTAACGTAATGGTTACGGTATTTTTCTCAACGTTAGATTGTCAGATTTTTTTATCCTTAGAGAACCTATTTAGAAAATACAAAAATAGACATTCAATGGAATTGAAGCCTAAATTGACGTTTCATTTGAAATTTTACAAAAATATTGATATTTTACAATTCTTAATAGCTATTTATCGTTTTCAATATTACTTTTTAGGTAGAATGGCGTCACTCAGACTCGATCCCCGACGAGATGCTCTCCGGATGCCAATTTACGAATGGTAGAGGCTCAGGAATCGTTTTTGTATCGTATGACCATGGCGGGGTGCTCTTCTACCGTATTGCCAAGAAGGGAAGACCAGAGGATAAAGACGAAAAGCCTCCAGTTCGAGAAGTTCAAGAAGAGCCGGAAGCTCCCCCCGCCTTCGGAGGCATAGATCAAAGTATACTCCATTATTTATTACTTCAATTAATTCATTACTTTTCACTACAAGATGCCGATCGATTTTGCTGTATTCTATGATATTTAAAGGGACCTTGAAGCCAGGGGCTAACTTGTGTTTTTCACCAAGTATTTGCCGTTTTTCGCCGCCTGTGATTTTGCGCTGAATCTTGAGATGCACTGTCAAATTTTATAAACATTATTAAGTTATTTGAATGGATAAAAGATTTTAATTACCTTCAATTTTGTCTCAATGACCGTATTTGCACTTTAAAGCACGGATTGTCGAGTCAGTCTAATGGTTTTGAGTTTCTAGGAAGTGATCTAAAGTGATATCTAAAATTGCTTGAAATAGTATTTCCGTTTAGAGACGGTATTTCACTTCCTAACGCCCCGGATAAAAGCTCTGATGACTTCCTATGTTGTCTTCATGATCAATTCCCCTCTCAAAAAACTCGGATTTAACACTGAATTTTAACGATGACTTATGAGGTATCCTCCAAATCCTCTAGCCTCTAAATCTCCATAAGACAGTCTTTCCCTTCCCACAGCGGCCCGGCTCCTAATAAAACGTCCGGTAGCTTTGGAAAAGAGGGAAGACCGCAACGCATGCGATAGACGCGTCGCGCAATTGCGAAAGCAGGCCTGCGCAGCTAAAAAGCGCTTGCTATTCCGCGCACCCGCACGCAACGCGCGAAAAACACGTACAGTACGCCCTTTCCCTTGAACCATCTGGACCGAACCCATGGGCGGTTGTGTTCCGATACGGTATTTCATGCCCTAACGCCCCATCCATCCGGGTTGCCTGCGGTGGAACGGCTCCACGAGACTCCTCTGGACACCGGGACGCCGTGCCCCCTGTCTGATCCATCCCCCATCCACCCGCTCTCTCACCCCCAGACGGCCCTCGCCGTCGATCAAGCGCCTACGCACCGCCTGCAAAAAAATGGACTCAAGGCCAAATACTTAACGGGATATACCTTAAAAAATTACGTCACTTATATCTGCCACTAAACTCTGCTATTCGCTACATCAGCAGTTTCTTAATATATTTACTTTTTTTTAGCATTAACTTATGCAAATTGCCTTCTAAGTTTTTTTTAAGTAAATAATAAGGTATCGCCTCAGAGTCATTTGCATGCTGCTAAGCTCGGTCAATAACTTTATCAGCGATTTCTGGCACCGTTAACCTTTATTTTTTACTTTTTAAATGTAAAAATTAACTTCTAACATTTTTTAAGTAGTTACCGAGTTGTTTAATATGGTTTTCAAACCTTATTTAATAGATGCTCAGCTGAAACCGGGGTAAGAGTTTACTTTACCCCCCCCCCCCACAGCCGAAGGGTCCCATAGGTGCAGGGCCGTAACAAACCCAGATTTCGGGGGGGGGGCGACCCCAAAAATTTTTCACTAATATGACTAAAACTACGGCGTCGCAGGCAAAATTTTTGAAAACATAGGGTTTATAACACTAAAACTAGTGTTAAAAATAGACAAAAACAGCGCCGCAGGCAAAAAATTTTTTGGAAAAATTAAATCATAAGGGTCCCCCCTTATGTACTTTTCGGCCTGCGGCCGATTTCGGGGGCGGCTCGCCCCCCTCGCCCCCCCCTCTTACGGGCCTGCATAGGTGTCGGTATTTTCGCTTATTTTTTCGGGATTTTCGCAACGCCATTCGATAGAGCGTCGAAAAATATACTAACAAGGGAAGGGCACATGCACAGGTTAGAATTTCGAAAAACGCTCGCGGCTACCCCGGGTAATCGACTGCGGAGAACACGATGCATGTCGTCCGATTTTCCTGCCGAGGCTTGTGGACAGAGATACGGCACTTCCGGAAAATCATGATGCGGAAATATTAGAATCCGGGGAAGCTTTAGGCTCTCCCATCGGTATGCAATCACCGGTCGAGTGGCCGATTGGTAACATCGCTTGGTAGGATACGACGGGTACGGATCGCCTCGTGATTTTTTCGTTTTGCTTTTGACCAAATTTTTTGCACAAGTCAGAACCTTTCTAAATGTGTAAAAAACGCTTTTTTGTGGCCTGTAATACGTCCTAGCAATCAAAGAAAAACTTTTTCGAAAATCCCTATTTTCCGACCCTCCACCTATCATCGGCTGCCGAACGATCAAAAATTCTGCGGAAAATTTTTGCAGAAGCCAAGCGTCACGCTCTCGTTTGGTTTTGTAGCACCTTATCCTGTTGCACGGCCCTGGCAAGTTGGTTAGACAGCGCTTTTATAAAATTTTTCCAGATTTTTTGAATTTGAAAGCCGGTGGATGGATGGGGTGGAAGTTTTCTTTGATTGCTAGACGTATTACAGGCCACAAAGGCGTCTTTTACACATTTAGGAAAGGTTCTGGATTTGTGCAAAAATTTTGTCAAAAAGCAAACGAAAAAATCACGAGCGGATCCGTACCCTCGTCGTATCCTACCAAGCGAGTTGCTTACCAATCGGCCACTCGACCGGCGATTGCATACCGATGGGAGAGCCTAATAAAGCTTCCCGGATTCTAATTTTTCGCATGCAAATCATGATTTCCGGAAGTGCCGTATCTCTGTCCACAAGCCTCGGCAGGAAAATCGGACGACAGCATCGTGTTCTCCGTAGTCGATTACCCCGGGGTAGCCGCGAGCGTTTTTCGAAATTCCAACCTGTGCATGTGCCCTTCCCTTGTAAGAGTTTGAATTTGAGCCTACAATAATGTAAAATAAAAAAGTTATAGCCAAAAACTTCCGGCTGGGGGGGGGGGTAAAGTAAACCGTAGCCGAAACGGGGTTTTTTTCGAGCCAAATATTGAGCTCGTTGGACCATTCACCTTCTTCGAGACACATTTAATCCAGTTAATCCGGTTTGCGTTATGAATTTAGCTTTTTTAATCTACTTCTGATTCTCTATCTACTAGGAAATGAATTTATTGCTGTGCAAGGCTTTATTGAGTTGAAGAAAACCCCCCTGGATTTTTGAAGTCGCATAAAATGGTCGGAATTTTTCTGGTTTAATTAAAGATTTCAACAAGAGTGTATTTTGTTGATTCTGGGCTCCAAACCCCCCCCCAAAAATTCGATTTTCTCCTGGAAACCTGGCATTAATCTTCTCGCCCCTCCCCTGACTCATCCAATTCCTCCGCCAGATTGACGTTAGAATGGGGCTCAAATCCCTTTAACGTCCCTAGGAATGGACGAAAAAAGCCCCAAGAGAAGGAATGATCGAAAATTTACCGGGTGCTTGTTGTGCCCGAATTTCATTGATTTTTTTGGCGAGGATCCGGGTCTTTTCCAAAAATCTGCCTTCCTAGCCCCTTTAAAAACTAGGGGATGATGACGGTATCAGAACCGGCGGATTTTAATTTTCCTGAAAATTTACGAGAGTACTGTATCGGCCAGAATGACAGATTGAAAATTGGGGTTTACTATAGTTTTCGGCTCTCTCTCACTCTCTCAGTTTCGCCCTCGATCTCTCGTTCTATCTCATTCTCTCCCTCTCTCTCCCTCTCCCTCTCTATCTCACGGTCCCTCTCTCATTCTCTCCCTCAATGTGTAGCCATAGCTAATGAAGGGGTTCGTGAAATAGAGCCTTAGCCATCGCCTTTGCCTGCTTCTTTTTCTTCTGGCCCTCCATTGGCCCTCCACCTCCCAAATCTTGCTCCCCTCCTCCAGACCCCCGCACATCTTCGCGCTCTCTTTTCGGGTGCCTTTTTGGCTTCTTTTGATTCCCATCTTTTGCGTGTGTTCCTCCTCGGCTTTAGCCTCGTTCTTTGACCCTGCTTCTCGAGTTTTGCGCCTCGTGCTCCTTGATTTTAACATTGGGTTTTGACGCTTAAAAATGGGCCTTTTGGGCTTTTCGTCATCCCTAATTTTCTGTGTTTGCCTCCCCGGCGCGAGTCTTAATTAAAGCCCAACAACGTGACAGGATTGCGTCGAAATCTTGCGGCTTTTCGGCCCGAAATTGTCAAGAGGTACTATTTTGGGGTGTCACTAATGAAATATTTCTTGCGGGAGGGGGCGCCGAATGACATGTTGCGAAAAATGGGGAAAGCTGTAACCTTGGAATTTTTGCGACTAAGAAAATTTGACAATTTTCCACAGTCCTTAAACATTATTGCCTGATAAAACCCAGAAGTCTTCAGCTTAAAGAAAACGCAAGCAGAAACGGGGTTTTAAAGGCCGAATCCCCTAAACGATAATCCGAAAGCCTAATTCCCGATAGCCAAAATCCCATGAGACCAAAATCCCGACATCCGACCGGTATTTTGGTTCTCAAAACCGGGGAAATCGAAATACCGACATACAAAATATCTATTTAAAAGCAAGAGACTCCACCCGAGCCAAGAACGTGTCTGTATTTTGGCTGTCGGTATTATGCGGGTCGGGTTGGATCGTCGGGATTTTGGCTGTCGGCATTAATACGCTCGGGTTCTTCGCTGTCGGCATTACCGTTGTCGCTATATTGGCTGTCGGTATTTTCGTTGTCGGTGCTTTGGCAGTCGAAGTTTTGGCGGTCGGATGTGTCCGGGATTTTTGATGTCGAGACCTTTCGTGATTTCGATGATTTTTCATGCCTTGAATTTTCTAAAATCACCATTTAACTTTCTCGAAGCAATTCCCTAATGCGCGACCGCATTTCATTCTGATCTCCAAAATCGGGACCAGTAGACAGACGGCATTAGAGATAGGCTCCCCCTTTCTCGGCTTTGTCGTCCCGGGCAACCGGGCCGGTCATTCCGAAGAAGAACTCCTTCCGCCACACACAATTCTCTGCACCCCGCGCTCCTGTGTTCCTTCTGCCCATTACATTAACCGCCGTGAGATGCGTTACGTCACCTTCGCGAAAATTCAATAATTCTAGATGGCGGATTGAAGCGTTGAGTTCCTTTTTCAGCTTATCTTTCGTTTTCCCTCCTTTTTTACACCTTCCCTAATTGCCGAATTTTTAGAAAATTCAGCTCCTTTTTTGACAAACATCATAAAGAATTCTGTTGCCAAAATCTAAAGACCATTTCCCCGGTGCCTCAAAGCCGATCATTTCCGGGCGCTCTGAAGCACTATAATTTGGTTTTTTGCACAAGGCAAAATACGAGGAAGAAAAGGAAGGGAGAACTTTGGTTTCTTCCTTTAGGAAACTATACAAAAGACGTGCGTGCCAGTATTTGGTAAAAGATTTACATTATTCCCATGGCTTTTCGATTTTCCCGTGAAAAATTCTAAGGCCGATAGGAAGGCAAATTTTTACGCGTTTGCTTCTGTAGCTTTCTCTTTCTGTCTCTCTCTATCTCTCGCTCTCTCTAACTCTCTCTGGCTCTCTCTCTCACGCTCTCTCTCTCTCTCTCTCTTTCCGACATTCGGTAGTCCATATGTAAATTAGGTGATGGAATGGAGGGGTGCTCGGGGGCCGGCCACTCGATGTCCCCATTCGAGCTGTGCGCCCACGACGATATCGCCTCGGCAATTGCTGTTGACCCGGTGCTCGGCTTTCGCACTCATAAGATGAACATTGCGTAAGTTCGAACTTTTAAAGGAGCGTTCTAGTCAAAAATCCTTACACAGTCATGCAAATAAGTATTTTCAGCTTCGTCCCCCTCTCCGCGCGGGAACAACTCCGCTGCAAGCAGATCATCAAGGAGTTCAGGGACGACGGGAATTTCAGCAAATGCGTTCAGCTTTTGAATGAGGTATGAAGAATATCAACTACGAAACTGTACTACTTCCAGATACCTTTCCTACAAAAATATTTACGGCCACAGACTCCACGTCAGGTGGCAAATTTTCGGATACATGTAAGTTGCTAGTCAGAGAGATAAAGAGAGAGAGAGAGAGAGAGAGAGAGAGGCATAGATAGACTTAATTTTCCAGTTAATACGCTTCCTCCAAATGTACCACATCGACGCCGGGTTCACAATCCAAAAGTGTACTCGTTACGCGGCCGAGGGTCGGTTAGGTGCCATGCTTGTTGCGACCAGAAATTGGTGAGATCTTCATCCATCGTTTTTACAGCGTAATTAGTCAAATTCTCGAAACATTGCCTCGCAGGCCAGAATTTCTGAGGTAACGAAGCCACTTTCCAGGAATAAGTTGGACCGGATCGAGGCCCTAATGGGGGTAATCGGGGAGATGAACAAGGACGAGGAGGTGCAACTTTTGAAGAAGGACCTGAACGACTTCTCCGTTATGTACAGTACTAGGTGAGGAGAGAGAGAGGGAGAGAGAGAGCGAGAGCGAGAGTGAGGGAGAGCCAAATTCAATACCGCTTTCTAGGAGGAGAAGAGCTCAACTGTGGCTAGGCCCCGGCTCCTACATCAACCATGATTGCACCCCGAATTGCAAATTCGTGCCTAGTGGTAGTACGGCCATCATTCAGGTATTTTTCGCATTATGAAGACTATGAAACAAACGTCATTAGGTGTTGCGTACACTGCGGGTCGGCGACGAAATCACCTGCTACTACGGCGACAACTTTTTCGGGGACGGGAATGAGCGATGTGAATGCAGGACATGTGAAAAGTGAGGAAAGAGAGAGAGTGCGAGAGAGAGGAGAGAGCGCGAGAGAGAGAGGGAAAAGAGAGGAGGGGGGAAGAATAGCTACATTTTTTGCGTTTCTTCAAATTTTTTCGTTCAGAGAGTGCAGAGGAGCCTTCCGGAAACCAGGAGAAGTAGACGAGAATACTAATACTTCACCTACGGCTCCCGGACCAGCTCACAGAATGGAATCGAAGAAAGGAACGAAGCCACCGTTTCTTGAAGTCACGCAAATGGCCATGAAAAGAAGTACGAGCTGAGAGAAAGAGCAAAGAACTCGAACAGCGACGAGGAAGTTGAAGACGTTCAGAAGGTGGTAGACGGTCAGTGTGAATTTTGCAGCTTTTTTTAAAACTGAGTCATTTTTTAGTCTTCGAAATGGAGACGGACCAACTTATCGCGCGGTTACGACCTCGAATCCTGGCGACACCAAAGGTCGAAATACCCCCGCCGCCAGAAATCCTGCTGGACTTGAGCCCGAAAAAGAAGAATGGCAAGCACGGCCCGGAACTGATTGTCGAGCAGATCAAGGAGCTAGCAAAGCCCTTGATAAAGAAGAAAAACGGCGTGCATAAAGTCAAGCGGAAACGTGAGTTACAAAGATTTTTACGCAGGTTTAAGGTATCCAAAAACGTAAAATGCACATACCATAATCAGCAACGCCGTTTAAAGCTTAAAGTCTACAGCAACTTCGTAAAATCTAATTAAAAACCAAAAACGACAAAATACGTTTTCAGCTCGGCCTCGGATCAACCACACCGGCCCCAACTTTGACCTGTACTTGCCCAGGATGTTGGCAGTCCCAGAGCCAAAAGAAGGCCAACGATACTCTAAAAGAATACGAGGTAAGTTAACTATCTCTATAAATCATTAGCAATTTCAACAAGCTTTAACCTTTTTCAATCCATTACGCAGAATATTTCCAGGCGTCGACCCAAACAGCGCCCAACAAAAAGCCCTCAAGTCCCAAGCAGAACCCGAGCCCGAGCCCGAGCCTGAAACCTGCCGACAAGTCGAACGGATCCCGTCTATGGACGAGGCGATCATGATGGGGCCTGTCGAACAGGAATACCTGTCGGAAGCGGAGGAGCAGCCGGAGTTCGACCCGGAAATGCCGGTCCTCTGTCCGGAAGTGACACCACCGCATCGGGGCCATGATTTTTACAATGCAATTCAGGTAAAAGCGTCAGAGATTTACAGAAAAACAACTAATATCATTAAAAATACAGCCTAAAACCTTAAAAATCCCGTCGAACATCGAGGAGAAATGGTGCGTGCGCAAGTTTTGAAGGGGCTAGCAGAGCCGGTGCCGTCGACTGGACGAAAAACAGGAAAGCGTTCTATTCGCAGCGCGCGACGGTGCTGGCGAAGGCGCTGAAGCGCACGAATACAATAAATGAAAATCTGCGCCAAATGTGGGTGCTTTCAATAAATAATAAATTCTAAATAAATTCTCATTCGTTTCCAAAATCGTATATAAATAATAATAAAAAAGGATCATAAAGAAAACAAAATTTAAGGTAAAAAATACCAAGATTAACCCTTTTAGGAATCCCCCACAACACCAACGATAAACGGCCATCACCCCTCATCAGATTTGGCCTCTTCCAGCTCAGCACCCCGGTTTTTCGATTAGCCCTTTTAGCAGCTATACCTATTCTATTCTTTTTTAAACTTTTAATATGTATTTTGCCCAAAAACACTCTTTTCACCCTTTCGCCGTCAGGGGATATACCCGGATCTCCAATCACGCACGACCCTACGTTTTTTGCAACTTGTTTTTCTTTCTTTCAAAAAAATCTCTGTGTACCTGTACGACCCACTTCCCATGAAAAACTTGTATGTTATTGAAATCTCAGCCAATTTCTTCCTCAACTCGTCTGTTTTTTATAATCAGCCAGTAGTCTTGCCACGTTCTAGTGGACCCTATTGACATTACAGGACCTCATATCATTTTTCTATAACTTTTTAAACAAAAACAAGGTATGTAATTAATTTGGGAGGGATTGTTTTGGCTTCTAAATATTTTTAAAAAAGCTAGTAGAAGCTATTTCTAACTTTCTCGAGATATCTAAAACAAAAGACAAACACAACTGCTTTTAAAAGTTTAAAAATACAAGAAAACTAATTTCTAACTTTCTAAGTCCCTCTAAAATAGAAAAATACAAACCAAAACAACAACCCAAACCCCTCCCAACCACTCTTCCAATTTTCACATTTCCATATCCCTTCAAACGCCCCCACTTTCAATAAAAATTCTTCCAGCTTTATGAGCGAAACACTTCATAAAAGACAACGATCCGAGCCCCCATTTCTTATTTCTTTTTGATGGACACTGACCACTGTAATAATCTCCGGCGACATAAATTTATTTGTGTGTACACTACAAAGGAAACGCAAGAGGCAACAAATGAGCAATCGAAAGTAACAAACGATAACAAGGGGAGTATGGGAATTCGAAAAATAAGATCTGGTACCGGCTAACCGCGAAATATAGGGCAAACCTAGGCTTCTTCCGTCGCGGCGGCCACCTTCTTTCTCCGCCGCGTCCGCTTTTTCCGCTTCCTCGATCCCAACATCCGTAGCAACTGCCGGAAGTTGCTGGACAGGCGCCTTCTTCTTTTGGCAGCTCAACGAATTGGCGTTCTAGACGGAATTTCATGCATTTTCTCCAAAAATACCTTTGCTTCGACTTCTTCTTGACGAAGCGGGCTGCACGCCGAATTCTTTTTCTTTCAACTGCCTCAGGCGCCCAATCTCATCCTTGTCACCGGAAGCTACATCCTAAAAAGTCCTTAATTTTTTGTAGCTCTTCCCTACCTTGCTCCTGCTCCGAAATTCTGTCCAACAAAATGGCGTTGTATTGATGTAGAGGTGGGCAACGCCTGGGTAGCTAGGTAGTTCGTCGCGCAAATTTGGTCAGTCCCAAAATAAAGCTTACGATTAAAACTTGAAATTTACCTACAGGGCAAAGATGGTATTTTTTTCGGGCGGTCTTTCATTTTCCGGGCCAACTCCGCAAAGCATTCGCTCGCCGGTTTGGCTTGGTTGTGCGGACATTCGGCAATCTAAACGGAAATACTACATTTTTAAGAACGGTTTACTACCTCAAATTGTCGACAAATTGCCGTTGCTCCATATACCGGGCCGCCGAGGAGCTCTAAAATCATCATTTTTCTAAATCCCGCCAAAACTAACCCAGTTCCTCATACACACACTTTGTCGTACATATCAACGTCTCCTCGCCCAAATATTTCGAGCATCAGTCCTCGTAAATTGATCTTGTCGCGCAGGGCCGCCATGCAAAACGTCCCATCAATGAGTACCCTAAAAACTTATAGAGAAGTTCCTACTCGGTAGAGTATTACCGAAACGGCGGCGTGATCTTGAAGCTGCACTTGAAAAAAGTTGAGGATCTTGGCCGCTCGTTTTACCTGTTTCACCTTCATCTCGACGGCAGAGTTATTTCTTCGCTTTGGCTTGCTAAAGCAACGCGTTTAAATACAACGTTTTTCATTTGTTGCTTGAAACACGGGATCAGCTTCTTGAACTCGGCTAGACGTAAGTGTCTTTCTTGATTCGCTCGGCGTTGGAGGAGACGCAGGTTCCGTAGGCGGTGGCCTATAGCAGGAAAGTTGTATTTTTTTTACTAAGAACATACTTCAGGCGCACAAGCGGCAAGGTAAACGGCAAATTGGCTCAGCCGCTGCTCCCGCGGCATAAATTGCTACAAAAAAGGTTAAAAATAGCTATTTTTCAAAATGAAATTTTATCCAAAGACTCGTACTCGTGTTAAATATCCAGCGCTTGTCAACCATTCCTGTCTTTTGCACGTTTCGCCTTCAATTTCTCAATATTTATTAGCACAGAAGCTGAGAAAATCACACAACCCGTACAGCAATAAGGGATAACAACATGAGGAGGAAATGCACAGAAAGAAGATTGGCCTTCAACTTTGGCAATACAAGGGGAAATTGTGGGATCATAAATTGGGATTGGGATTCAACAATTCCAGCCAGTATTGTGGTGTACAAAATAATAATAACAAAATGAGAACTTTAGAAGCCAGTAGCAGGTTGCCCGAGGTAGAGCTTCGGGACGATGGCCTCCAGCAAATTCTCTTCTCCGGAGCAGCACCTCAGCTCAGCTTTAGGTGTCGAAAATATCATTAGGTGCTCGTTTCGGGTGGCTGATCCGTGGGCGACGTGGATCGTTTCTGTGGAGGAAGATGGGTTTGATGTGATGGCCGGATTGGCTGTTCTAAAAGAGACAATAAGACCAAATTTTGAGAGCGTATCAATACATAAAAATACTCCGGTCGCTCGATACTGGCGATCACACGCTCCTTTCCTCGGGGGTCGCCGTTTGCAGCATGAAAGCAGTGGTGTCGTCGATCACTTGGGCGGTAGATAATCCGCGAGGTGAGACACCAAACAAAATAATTTTTTCACACTATTATTATTATTCATTCCAAAGACCAAAAATAAATACTTTTTTTAAAGCAACACGTCTTCTTTATATCCGCCGTTTTAAGCTCCAAAACCCACTCGTAGTGTCGTATCTTGTCTTCAAATATCTTGGCAACAGCATGGGCTTCACGCAATCATGCGCTTCGATAACGAGCCTGCAGGGAGGAGCTCGATCTCGATCTCAGGGTCTTGCTCCGTTACTTCCAAGTAGGTCATCCTCGAGTCTGGAACCAATATAGAAAAATATTTTTAATGTTTTTTTACATTTCTGACGAGCTCGTGCCCGGATTCATCGGGCGTCGGCGGTCCTGTCGAAGATTCGTCGAGCCAAGCTGGTATCCGTGCCTCAGATTCGGACTTGTCAGGGGAAGGTGGAAGTGGCGTGGAGTCCTAAGAAACGTGTAAACCATGTTTTGGAAAACGAATACCCGATTTCTGGATTCCGCTTGTCTCCGGCTTCATCGGCGGGGGTGGCGGGGCGGGCTTTCGTGAACCGAGGAAACGGTCAAATTGCTGCTGTACGAGGTGTTGGAATCGGTGGTGAAGGTGGAGTTGTCAGAGTAGAGGTCCACTGTTAGAATCAAGAAACTAAAATTATACACAAATCTAATAAGTTTTTGCTGTGGTCGTTTTTCCAAACTTTTTTCAAATCCGGCCAGGCAAGGTCAGTCGAATTCCAAATACAGCTCATTGCTATTCCAAAGCTTTCCAACTTGTAAAACCACAATCGATCCCGTTGGGGCCAACATTGTTCGGGATCTCCCTCGACTTTCTCTTCTTCGGCGAACTCGACCCACATCTTGTAGTCCTGAAATAAACATGAATTTGTAACCAGCATTGCAAAAAGCCAGGTCTTCAAAAATAAAAAATAACATACATACTCATCGTACACCTCTTCCACGTGGCTTTGTGGTTGCGTCAAGCTGGGCTCTGAAGGGAGTGGAGGAATACGATCTCCCCCATAATCCATACCTTCCGGATTCGCGCCCTCTCCGTGACCATTCTGGGTAGGAGTTCCGTTTTCGCCATGTTCCCCGTTCATCTGGCCGCCGTCGTGTCCGTGGTGGCTCGAGGAGGTTGGGGCTGAAATATACATTTATCTTTTTCAAAACAAGCACAACCATTCTTTTAAAAGACCATTAAGACAACACAGCCATCTCGATCCCCATTCTCAGCCGGTTCGTGCTTGATCTCGCCCTCCTTCTTGCGCTTCTTGCCACGGCCCTCCGGAATATCGCCTAAAACCATGTATTCGAGTACTCAAATCGGATTTACGACCCACGAGACTTAGAAATAAGCCATTTAAAAAAGCAACATTACTAATTTCAACGTTTCACTTAGTCGACGCAATAAATGCACTAAATTCACCCACCAACATCAGCAAGCTGCCGGGCACCCGTTGCCCACGGTGAACCGCCTGGGCTTTGACACCGTCAGCATCGCCTTCTCAGCGCGTCCATGCCCGACGTGTTGCGTGTGAAAATCTCGGCCTGCTTGCTCTGCATGTCATCGTAGATTTTGCGATCGGGCCAAATCTGCAAAAAAGCTTCATTATCTACGCTCAGCAAAAAGCCCACCTTCCTCAATCAGGCGATCGAAATTCGGATCCGGGCGTAGCGATCGCCTCCTGACGGTTTTTCCGGCACGTTGACACTCCTGTTGCCCCGTTGTAGTGCCGTGGTGATGCATTCTTGGCAGAACTCGACGCAAGCATCCCCGTAAGCGAAAAAAGTCAAAAGATTTTCGCCAAAACTGACCCTTGTCGTCATCAGCCTCGTCAGCAAATCCAGACAAATCGGGCACAGCAGCTCGATCTGTAGCGTGCGCACCGTCATCTTGATCGGGGCCGACTTGTCGTTGTAAGCTTTGTGTGGCTTATGTTCCTGAAGTCAAGTTTGAGGCCCGAGGCGCTAAAGATGTTAAGCAAAAAAAGATACAACTTCACTAACCCGATCGTAATCCGACAACTCGGTGTCCCTAGGGTCTTGAAATTCCCAGAGAACGGTAGCCTGTCAAGCGCTGTTGAGCCGTCCATCTAAAAATAATCGTTATTTAGAATAAAAAATCAACAGAATTGTAATCAGAATTCCGATGAAAGAGAAATACGAACTAGCAACGGTACTGGTAACAACAAAAATAATATCCCGTCTCAGATTTTACTCGAGAGCCGCCAGTTGTGCGTACCAAGAAAGAAAAAATGGCCAAATTTTGGTTTTATTTAAGGCCGCTGCCGGCAATGTCGATCCCCCCATCAACAAATCGCGCCGCCAACAGGGAGAGAGCGCGCCCAGAGATGCGAGACATTCTTCCGCGCGCACCGATTGACCTGCCGTCGGCACCCTTTAAAAAAGATTATCATTTAGCAAAAAGTCAACAATTTCCAACAATGGTACGAAAAACAACTAATGACAGACCACGCACCAATTGCATGAGCGTAGCGCTTTATTTTGGAGTAACATCGTTAGTTTTGCTAATAAAAATTCTTGAAAAATTATGGTTTTCGGTGTTAACTAAATTCTTTCTGTCCTCCAAGAATAGGTTTTTACAAGAAGAAACCTGATAATGCGATTAAAATGGAATTTCGAGCCCCGTGGGCGTGAGTTTTCTTCAGTAAACACAGCAAGATTCAAAATTATCAGGTACTTCCATATTTTCAAATCCCCTGGCTTCTTATTAAAGCTCTATGCCTGTACCTGATGAATATTGGAAAAATCAGAAGCCCGTAAAACCTTTAAAATTGAATTTCCAGCTGACCCGGGGCCCTATAAATCTCACGATGAAGAAGTAACCGGGAATGGCATGGCAAAGGCCATGTTTGAGGGGATAAAGATGCGTTATGGCCGACGACGGCGAGGATTAGGCTGTGGAAGAGAGTGAGAGTGGGATCGGGGGTTGGGGGGGGTTACGGGTAAATAAGAAACGAGCCGCCGACCACGCCGGCGTGTTGAGTCAGGTTTCTTGCATTCGAAAATATTTTGCGTATTTTGCGCAGCTTTACCTTGGAAATATTACTAGAATCCCTGTAAAGGCAGCATTTTAGAATGGCCAGTAAACTTCTTTGGGCGGTGGAAAATGGCGATTTGGATGTGGTGCGCGAGAATGTGGTTTGTTGAAGAAATAATGATAAAAATATATCTTTTGTAGAACCGTAAGAACGTTGATGAGGTAGTGAAAGCTGGGCGGAACTCGATGCACATGGCGTGTGATTATGGACAGGTCGAGGTTGTGAAGTATTTGATCGAGAATGGAGGAAATGTCAATGTGGGTCTCTAAATATGAGGAAATACTAGTAACTTTCTAAAAATACGTTTCAAAACTCGTTGCAATAGTTTTCTTTATAACGATAATTATCAGGGCAATATCGTGAAAACCAATGAATTACAGCTCGCTGACAAGCACGGCATCACCCCGCTCCTCTACGCCATTTGGGAGAACCACATCGAAGTGGCCAAGCTTTTGATGGCAAAAGTAAGTTGAAAAATAAAAGCTGAGATATGTGAAAAAAGAAGCTGGAAAAGTGAGAAAATAAAAGGAAAGAAAATGAAAGAAAGCAAGCCGGCCCAGGCCTTCCGGTGCGTTCCAAGGGCGGTCGCGTAGTTTCGGAAAAGCTACGCTACGCTCCGATTCACTTTCATTTCTCTATGTATTTTAAAGGGATATGACGGCATAGGTCGCTCACCCCTGATCGACTTTTTGGCACGTGGCCAACAGGGCTGAGAACGCGTACAGGGGCGAGACGCAGAGACATTTTCTTTACCTGGCGTCACCGATTACTTATGCCGTTGTTATCCCTTTAAGTGGTAATCCCTTTAAAATAAGTGACATTACGAAAACAAGCTAAAAAATTCAGGGCGCCAACCGGAACGTGAAGTCGCCGTTGAACGAGCCGTTGCTAGACTGTGCCACCAGCGACGAGATGAAAGACTTGCTCAGGAATTACATCGCCTAATCGCTTCTGACTTTCATCTTTTTTTTTCGGCTTGTACTTACTGATGTATCTAGCTACGCAATCATAGTGCTCTGCTTCCCTGTGCCTCTTTTTTGCATTTTCTGGAGTTTTCTCGACCAAAATTCGCTTACCAAAAATGGAGCTTTCCCCCAAATTCACTTCACTTGCAATCCATTGAGTGTGATACGCTTTTATATGGCTTTTGGCTGTGTTTTTAATAATAAAGGGTTTTGGCTTTTAAAAAAGCGTGTTATCATAAAGGCGGAATTTCCAAAATATGGTATTTTTAGAAATGGATTTTTCTACCGAATCGAGTTTTAATGGCGTGAAAACTCTTTTAGCTCGTCTAAAGCAGCGTTATGAATTTTGTTTATAGATTTCATGACGAATGATCAAATTCTGGATTATTGGCCAGCTTCCTCGCGCTTGACAAAGGCATTGGGAGAAAATAAACCGAAAGAATACAATGGACGTTACCCGGGATAAAGTAAGTTAACTTTAAAGGATTTATCAAGCAGAATACACTCTATAAAATGGCTTAAAAAGAAAATGGCCGCTTCAATGGCCTCTTAAATGGCTTAATAAAACGTAATACATTGTATATACATTATCAGCGTTAGAATTCTAGGCAAGACTTCAAAACCGGCGCCATTCCGCAAGATGCCGGAGAATTTTTGCAGAAAATTAACACCGCGCCCACGGAACGAGAGCTGACCGATGGATTATTAGGTTTAATTGTAAGTTTTTCGGTATAAACAAAAATCATATCAACATTTATTTAGAAAAAATGCTACTTGGAGCTGGCACTGTGGCAGACTTCGGAGATTCTAGCCAAAAATGGGCATGGTTTAGGGACTGTTGGGCAGCCAAAATCAACAAAAGCTTTCGTGTATAAGGTAAGTGAGGTATTTAATGTAATAATTTACACGGAAAAATTTAGATTTGGTCCGTGCGGTTTCAACTTCTTTGGGGGCTGAAAAAGTACACGGAATTGGCCGATGAAATGCAACCGTTTGAAGAGTTGGACGCCCCGGATTTGTATTATCAATATTTTCCGGAGAATGGGGGAAGAATAGGTACGTTTATACCATTTAAAAATAAGCAAACTCGGAGTTCAGTGATTTTTTCACAACGAAAAGCGACCTTCGAGTTGAACCCGTAAACGGCATGTTTTTTATCATTTTAGGCTCGATGATTCCGTTTGCCTTCCGGTTGATCCACGCCGAAATCCTCCGATTTACGCCCTACCCTACGGGCGGGCCCGGGCACTAAAATTCCGCTGCACGGTTCCTATCGCGCGCCCTAGTGACCGTAACCCACGGGAGCCTCCGCCCAGGGGCTTCTGCCTTTTCCGCCCAATTTTTCATAGCGTAATAGCCAAATAAACCCTTGGCACGCACAAGCGTACAAGAATGGGCAACTGCGGTCGAAGAATTGAATAATAAATTTTATTTAATAAAAGTTGAATACCATAACAATTTGCGTAAAGCCATAACAATTTGCATGACGCAATAACAATTTTGCATGACGCAATAACAATTAATTAGTAGGAGCTATTCCTGAAGTTTTCTTTTTGCGGCTTTGGACTGAATTCTGTAGTTGGCTGATGCTTGACGGATAGGGACATTTGGTTGTTGACGCGGAGCGATATTTTCCTTGTTGTTGAAGCCCTTGCCGACTTGTAGCTTTTCTTGAAAATCTTGCTCCCACTGGTCCAGAATATCTTCGTCATCACAGTCACCAACTGCGTACCATAGAGCATTGAGCATCTATGATTTTTGATGTGACAGGTACCCAGGAACCTACATTTCTCAATTTCTCGACTTTTTCTTTCTTGTGATCAATTTTAGGCAATGAATCGACATTGGTTGTAAGGTCATCGGAGACTTCTACGATGTCAAATGGGACTTGATTCGAAGAAGCTGGAGTATCTGGAGGGGAGATGAGACCTAACTAATTTTGTTTTTAGAGAGGAATGCGTAACCTGCGATGTGTAATGCATGTATATGGGCACAAGAGACGCCCTTCATCGTGTCGCTCAAGCACTCGCAAAAGAATTCATATGGACAAGCTTGGCAATATAGACAGTGAGCATTTTTCTCCTAGAGAAGATTTAAGATAGAATCTGGCATCCATACCCCGCACTGGCAAATTCGCGATCTGGTAACGCGGTAGATTTGTGAGGTGCTTTTCGATTTAACACCCCAAACGTCATCGTCGAGTGCAGAACATGAGGTGGCCGTGTATAAAGTAAGTCCGTTCTTGTGCCTTCGAGAATTCTCTTCCATCCGCTTCGTTGGATTGAGAGTCCGGGCGTCTGTGACGCAGAGATGAGCATAGTACGTCCTTGGATAAGCGATCAGCCGATCCACCAAGGCATCAAGCCGGCCTTGGCGTTTCGTATAGATGTGGTCGGACTTCAGTCGACGATGCCACGATTCCGCGGCCATCGATGTGGAAAACGGCGCCTCGATCCGCGCCCATGCTGCCCATTCAGCTTGTCTACGCAAGTGGTTCTTCTGGAGCACGAAGTAATAATGGAAAATGTGATATTTTTGTACCTCGTAATACTTTAGGAATTCTGTTTCGTCGTTTTCTTCGAGCAACTTTAGGACCTTCGCCAAGTGACGGTCGAAAGCCGACTTTGTGGATAGATTAAGCAAAATACGGAAATCCTTCATCAACATTTCGATAAGTTCTTTCTAAAGCAGCCGGTTTGTCGAGCAAGAAAGTATTACGTTTTTTAGGCATCTCTTCAAGTTGCGACTCAATACTTGAAGGATGTGCCACTTGCACAAAATTTTTGTAGCAGTAGCGTTGGGAAACGTAGATTTAAACGCGGCCCAAAAAACGGGATCATCGTCTGACATAAAGTAATTCGGATTGAAGTCTGGATGGATACGCCTAAGTTTGCATTGAAAAGAAGCTAGTATGACAAACTGGATGGCTTGGAACAATTGTTCGACGTCGGACGTCCTCAACTGTGCCGTAATTAGGTATGCAACTGGTAGTCCGCGGTCAAGCTCGTCCAGTACCAGGATAGTCGCTAGCCGCAGATCGTAGATCGTGACACCAAATGTGTCATCGATCACTATTCCCTTGTGTGAGTACTTTTTGAGCCATTGACGTTGTAAAGGGGTGGAAGCAACTGAATCTATTTTAATCAACAGCGGCGCCAAACCTAGGATGAACCCATTTGCAGCTGGGAGATTTGTAGGCTTTTCGAAACATAGTATCCCATCACTTTCATCTCCTTTCTCAACGCGCATCTCCAGAGATTTTAGATCGATATTGTGATATTTCCCGGATACGGAGCAGTGCCGTGCTTCTACGGAGCGAATATCCTCCAACGTTACAAAAAATTCCCGCTTCTTCGGCAACTCGGCCATCAGATCGTTGGAAATGAATGGGGCGCGTAGTTTGTCAATTATCGTTTGCTTTGGTAGGCCTAAATTTCCCATATCAACTACTGACGCCAATATACCCTGCTGCAAAAGCGCTATGATCTTGTCCTCCACAAATGAATTCTTTAGTGCTAATTTTGCCACGTTCGACGCATGAGAGTGAGTTTCTACATACACAATCTTCGCTGCCAACTCATCAAGAAAATGGATCTAGATGCAATAGACAGGTGAAGCAAAAAAATCGTACCCTAACAAGCGCAGGACAAATCGAAACGCCCCCTTCATTTGTGCCGTGGGCACATCTCAAATAGCGATATCTTGCCGTTGAGCTACGGACGGAGAAACGCGCATTAGTACGATCTTCTAGCGCTTTCAACCAGTGTGGAACTGTATCGCGATCAATTGTGATCTCGCTTGACTCGAAACTAAAAACTGCATAAATGAAAGACGCCTTAATCCTACTCTTGGTCAGCGACTTTGTGTTTATCGCGAAAATGTGCTAAGAATTGCTCTTGGCTACATTCCACGATATTACACATCTCACAGTGGAACTGTCCGTCAGTCTCAGGCTTTTCTTCGGGTGGCAAATGGAAAGCCCGTGTGTGTACTTGAAGAGCGGCATTGCTGGAGAAGCGAACCGCGCAGTAGGCACATTTCAGCGTAGGCGTTCCCCGTCGCGCTATTGGGATTGGCGAACCGCCATGGAAACGGTTTTGATGCGTCTTCAAATTAAAAGCGCGATCAGTGTGATACGAGCAATGAGGGCATTGAAGGCCGGTCATCTAAATTCGCGAACTAGTAAAAAAAGCTAAAATGAAACCAACTGGAGCCCCAACGATAGAGAAAATTCAGAAAATGTGTCCTAAAAACAACCAAAGTTAGGTAAAAGCCTATTCAATCTCTTCTTCAACGCTTTACTTTTACATTCTTCGACCGCAGTTGACCATTCTTGTACGCAAACGCGTTGCCAAGGGTTTATTTGGCTATTACGCTATGAAAAATTGGGCGGAAAAGGCAGAAGCCCCTGGGCGGAGGCTCCCGTGGGTTACGGTCACTAGGGCGCGCGATAGGAACCGTGCAGCGGAATTTTAGTGCCCGGGCCCGCCCGTCCCTACCCTTGGAATTCGATGCCCAGGTTATCAGCGCTAGAAGAGGACGTTGAAAAGGTAATATGAAAAGTTTCAAAGTCCCCGCTTCTAATTTTTGTATTTTTGTAAAGCTGTACGTAGAGATACGCTCAAACGTTACGAGTTTAGATCCTGAACGAATACTCACGAACCGAAAACCTTGAAGCCTACAAAATTTGGAAAAAGCGGAAGAACTTGGTGCTGATGGCAAAGTGTAGAACGCTGTACCACTTAGGCGTAAGTTTATCACGATTTGTTACAAATATTGCTAAATTCAGTTCCATTAAACGGTTTTTCAGAGTTTTATAACTTGTAAATCACACAGACCATGGTAGTCTTTAGCTTGTTGCCTTCCTAAAATTCCCTGGCTTTTTTCGGGTTTTCGGTATATTTGGGAGCTTCCGGGCCCTTTGAATTTTGTATCTTTCGTCTATAAGTATGAATTTTTCAGAGCTATCAAAATGCGATGGGTGCGGCGAGGCAACTGAGTGATGGTGCGGATTCGGATGAGGAAAAAGCGGAAGTCGAAAGGGCAATTGTCAGAATGGCCATAGCGACCGGGGATGAAAAAGCGTTGGAATCGGTGCTGGAGAAAGCTGTCGGGTTATCGCAGAATGATGTGGTTTTTCATAAGTAGGGTTTTTCGTTACCTTTGGGTTGCCAACGGGCAGATTGTATTTTTTTTTCTAAACAAAAGCTAAAACTAAACGGAAAATAATTGAAGAGAATATTTAGGGCTCTTCGCGCCATTTTTCACGGCAATTTCACGCACGCGATGGATCACTTGAAGAAGGCGGTAGATGCTGGGGATAATCGGAATAAGGTAGGTGTCGTAACATGCTCTTGCGGCAATTTGTATACATCGTAAACATAAATTTATTTAAAAAATACCAGGGTTGAAAAGCCGCTTCGCGACTTTTCAACCTGGCCCCGTCCAACCCCATCAGATTCTTCACTCTGCATACGTTTTTCAAAAAAAATGGAAAATTCCACTCTCTCGGGTTATATATAGGCCACCGCAACTTCCGGCGTATGCTAATTATTTCCTAACAAAGAAGGCTGCCCGATATTTCAACATAAAACTTAAATTTAATGTCGAACACAGCTGAATTTGTAAAATCTGATATATGTGCAGCCGTCTCCAGACCATTACGCATCTAATGACGTATCAAACATAACTTAAAAACGTTCCCTTTCCGAGATATCCTCCGGACAGAATGACGGAAGTTGCATGCAAAGTGGCACGGACACACACACAGACACTATTTTTTTATATATAGTAGGATCATTACGCTAGTATCAGATTTTTGAAAGATAAGCTAATTTTCACATTTTCAGCAGGACATTAATTAGTTCATTCAATATGACTTGATTAACAAAATTTTATGCCTTAAACAACAATAGCTTGAATTTAATAGGTTAAGGTAATGGATATATTGTTAAGTAATCCATTTATTATTTTATAATCAGTTAATGAACAATTTCAGATGCTGAACACGCTCGCTCTTTGCCATCTGTACAGCGGAAATCCAAAAGCCGGCATCCAATTTTTAGAAAAAATCGGGCAGCCTTCAGAAAGTGCTAAAACAAATCTAACGAGTTTAACTGGAGTCTGTAGTTCAACGGTAGTAACATCACCGACTTCACCACGCCTATAACTTAACTTACCATTCCAATTTTCCGATTTCCAGCGGATCTACCCACTGCCCTCATCCACCAAACTTTGATACCCTCGCTTACCCAGAAACTTTGTGATTGTGCCCCTAACCATGGTCAGCATAATATTTATTTTTTTGTGTATACTTGATGTTATTATAGGCATAAATTTATTTATGAATTCCAATCATATATATTTTCATATGTACAGTAACCGGTCATCCCTGCACTTGTCTTGGGGCACGCAACGCCACAGCGCGTCGTACATGAAGCCTGAAAAATTGAGAAATAGAGGAAGGAATAGAGAGGCTAGCAGAGATTTTCAGAGAAAATGAAATTTTTGTAGCAATAAGAAAGAAACAGAATTTTGAGTGTTTGGCAAACTAGCAGTGGTGATTTAGGAAAAGGCGGACTAGTGGCTACCGGCGAATTTGGAATTTTGCACGAGAAGTTGGTCAGCTAGCTGGGATCTTTGCGGAAGTTATGCAAATTTTGAAAAGAGCTACTTTGCGTTTTTGCCAGGGTAAGCTAGCAGAGATTATAGGAGAGGCACAAACCTCCGCATTCGTAGGCGAGCTAGCAGTGATTTTTTCGGAAAATTCGCGTCTTTCTAGTCGCTACTTGTATGGACTGAGTCAGGCTGGCAGAGAAAATTTGGGAAATTGCAAAATTGGTGAACTGTGAGACCGGTAGCTAGCGAAGACCCCTGGGGAAAGCAAAGACTGGATCCCGGCAAGCTAGCGGAGGTAATCTGAGGAAATTTCAAAATGCAAACAGAAGGTTGGACCTACCTATGTAAAAAGTTATCTAGGTTCATAAAAGGTAACAGCTAATTTTCAAACAAAAATATTGTGGCTTTCTTGACCCACCTTCCCGGCACGTGCACCCGCGATGGCAAGCCGTATTGCACGGTTCGGCGTGGAAATCGCAGCGCTTACACGTTGGCTCCAGCCCACACTCCGTCCACACCTCATTCACATTTGGGCATCGCTCGTCCCAGGTCGGGGCTAGAACATGGTCTAGAGAAAAGGGATAAATTCTGTAACCTTTTGGCACAAAACGCCCCGATTTTGCCTAGGTCTCGACAGCTACGAAGTACACCAAATGACGAGGAATAACCAAGATTTGAGTGTTCTTAGCATTAACCGTAGTTTTCGGCACTTAGCGAATAGCAAATGTCGATTCTGGTCTTTTCCATCCTCTTAAATGGAAGCTAGAAAATCCTGATTTTTCAAAATTCTCGCCGACTGCATGACAATCTGGAAAATTTTATGTCCCAGCCCCTTTAAACGTAACCAGATGCTAATTTTGTATAAATTAACTATCATAAAAGCAAAATAAAGACAAGTACAAAGTCTTAAAAATATCCAAGAATCCTCACCCAAAGCCTGCAACCGGTCGCTCCACTGGATTGCCCGAACGGTGAGCACCAGCTGGAGGATGAAAAACAGGAAGGCAACCCTTTGCATGTAGTTTGCAGCTCCAGTAGATTATCCAATATGTTTTTGGAGTTGATGGGCTGGGTTCAGCAAGGATGGTAGAGCGGGGAAATCGGGGAGAAAACTGAAAATGGAGGGCATGCATTTTTTTGCCGTTGAAGGAGCAAGCAGCAGCACAAAAGGGAGATGCTTGATGAGGCGGGGGATGAGAGAGAAAGCGAGAGAGAGAGAGAGAGAGAGAGAGAAAGAGAGAGAGAGACTGTGTCTTCATTGTCCTGGGGGATATTTATGCCTTCCTGGGAGGGTTGAAATTGCAATCGGGGTGAGAGATGTACGGTTCAGAGGATCCTAGAGGAAATGTTGACCTATTAGCGTAAATAGTATAGCGGCCAGAGAGCGAGAGAGGGTGCGAGCGAGAGAGAGAGAGAAAACGCGAGAAAAAGGAAGTAATTTCCTAAACCATGCTAAAATCCGGTAAATTTTCGTCATGAAATCTAGCGGATGCCAGCCACCCACACTCCAAGACCGCGCCCGTTCCGCTCTTGTAACCAAAAACGTCGAGAGGGGGCGCCCCCTGGTATGGGAATTGCTTTTTCGGTATAGGCTGGGGCAGGTGCAATAACTAGCACTTTCAACACGCCCCCTCCGTCTCTTGACAATACTCGACAATGGGCGATGGGGCAAACGAGCAGAGATCGTTGAGGAAAGGGGTATTGGTTTAGGTCCGGGAATCGAGTCTAATTTTTTAGTTTTTTTTTTGTTTTTTAAAGTTTTTTTAGTTTTTGGCTTTGTCCAAATTTATTTTGTTACGCTATGGAAAGATGAAATTACATCGATCGCATCGATTGCAGCGACAATTAATGCATTACGCAATGAAAAGAACGTGTTGCTGACCCGTAAAAATCACTAGGGATCGATACCTTTTATACTTTGTGTAAAGGATCGAGGGATATCGATAACTAAGCGTCGACAGCTACGGCATCTGCCGAATAACGAGGCTGAAAACCAGTTTAAAGGGTTGCCGACGGCATGTGTCGATCCCCCCTCATCAACAAATTGGCAAGTAGCCAACAGGGGAGAGAGCGCGCCCAGGGGAGAGGCGCAGAGATATTTTCTTTCCAGCGCGTAACCGATTGACCATGCCCTCGGCATCCCTTTAAAGAAAGAAAACCTAGAAAGAAAAAAAGACGCTAGCGCGGGTTTTTGCAATGTTGCGTAGCTGGCCAAATCCAGAGGACCTTAGGTATCAATCTTGCGCGGAAAAGCTGTTCGAAAGGGCCGGTAACAGGACGCCTGCCCGCCCCAGAGCATGATGATTCCAATTTATATCCGGTCAACGCCGACGTGGCCAATCTGTTGCCATTACAATTGGCTGAACCGCTGGGCCGTAAAAAGCTGAAAAGCCGGGGGTGGTGCGGCTCTCGGTGGGAGCCCGTTGATGTGAATTGGGCATTTTGGACAAACGCACAATTATGAATTCGGAAGTTTCAGGAAGCCTCGATTCTGATCAGGCATTGCATCAAGTTTTTTTTTTTTTTGGGGGGGGGAGGGGTCTGGAACCCTGCTGGGACGGTTGCGTCAATATTTGAGTTGTGAAAAAAGTTTTGGGGTTTTGAGAATTTATTAGCATAGGTAAATAAATAAAAATGGGATGAGAGAGGTACAGAGAGATGGCTCAATAAAGACAGAGAGAGAGAGAGAGAGAGAGAGAGAGAGAGAGTGAGAAGCGCAGTTAGAGCCTTAACTAAAGGCAATTAGGCAAAACAAACCATTTGCAGTCGCCAAATTCCGCAACAGTACAAGTTCCGGTGCTGTAGCATCGGATAGCGCCACGTAATGGTCCCCGCAGACTGTAAATTGGCTCGTTCCGGACTGGTCAAATCATCCGCTAAAACGATCGTTGACGGGAAAATTCAATAACGCAAAAAAGTGATCGGGCTAAAAAACGATGCCAATAGAAACATATAAAAATTAATTTGGTAATATTAAAATACTTATTTACAGATTCAGCTCCTTCGCGTCGCTGAAACCTTCACCGGACCCTGAAAAAGGTGCACGATATTATTGTTTATCAGCGCCCAAAACCCGCTTCGCGGGCCTTGGGCGCTGGAATGGTGCGTTTGCATGAGAAATTTGACCTTCCGGTCGCTCGGGTCCTTCGGACCCCCCCCCCCACCTCACGCGCGCGTGCAACTGGCAAGAATGAGGAAATTTGTATTTTTTTCACCTTATGCAAATTAGCCCTCCTGAACCCCGAAAATGAATAAAACCGGCTTTAACTTTGTAAACTGGTATTTTATCGAAATTCTGAGAACGCCATCGGAAACAGAAGAGTCGATTACCCCAAGTGACGATGAATTAGCGCATTTTATACACGGGAAGGCCTTCAAATCGGGCCTCGAAACTGACATCCACACACACACACACACACACACACAAAGATACACACCAAAACTATATAAGGTAGGATTTTGTCTAGAAATGGGCTCGTCGCCTTGTTGCTTGGCCTGAAAATTGGAAATCGATGCGCATTTTAATGCGGAAGCACCCGGATGGTCCAAGCAAGGGCTAGATTTTTAGCAAATTCCGAAATACGACTCTTCGCCCATTAAAAAAAATCATTCCCATTAATTAGGCAGGATTTAGGCTTTGGATTTTTGTTTTACAATATATTTCAAAGTGCGTTTTATTGATATTTACAGTTTTGATGAGCTAACCAGTAGTTCTTCAGCAATAATTTTTTGACAGCTCCACCTAATATCGCCTACCAAATATTCCACAGGGTTTTCCTTATCAGCGCTCCCATTGATTTATCAATACCCATCTGGCCGGGGGGCCTCCTGGGAAAATAGCACGACTTTGTTTCTGTTTTATCGCAATCGAGCTTGATACGAATATAGTTTAGGTTTGCTTAGCCACTAGATAGTAAGCACAAAATTACGTAAAGGACTTTTTCTGAGTTTTTGATGATATTGGTTTTCTTCAAACTATATTTTTTGATTTTGCCGTTTGTCTGAAAGGCTGGAAGCTCGCAAGAGACAAGCAAGCGCCTGAAACGTGCTTCTCTCTTGCTCTCACGCTCTCACTCTCGCTCTCTCTCTCTCTCTCTCTCTCTCTAACTCCTGATTTTCAGCTCTCAAAATTCGGCCAAGATTCGGTGACCGTCCCGCGCATCGGGAAGCTTACAATTATATTTTCGGCCTCGCTCTACTCGTTTTGGCATATTATAACTTATCCGACCGGGTCACGAATATAATTCCCAAGGCTTCGATTCCCTTAAGATACGGTACGGCACCTTAAAATATGATTAACAATACGAAAACGAACTGAAATTAATTTCCCCTGTTCAGGAAATATCACCACCAAAGCAGACTTGCTTTCAGGGTGCCATTTGGAGATCTATGATCCGTTCTATGGAGACATTAACAGTACGTATGAATACAAAAACCCGTTGGCGGGATGCGATCGGAATTATGTAATTTTTGTGGTTTTTACCGGAATATTAGGAAATTTAGGTTCCAGCTACTACTTTAGACGCCTCGGGGACGCTAAAAATCATGGAAAGTTGGCTGAAAAATGTGGAAATGTGCCGAGCAAGGTTGGCAAACCAGCAAAGACATTTAGGGAATTTCGGGAGGCGGCAAGAGATGACTTATTTTAACGTAATTATCGATACTTTTAGGTGTCATTACTGGCCATACGGCCAAAATGTAACTTTTGACGTCTGGCGCGATGTCGCTCACGAAGAATCGATCAAATTCGATTGCGAATTCATCTACTCTGAATGTTTCGATTTTGCTGGAGACCTGGTTGATCGATATTTGCATGTACGATTAATTGAGACTGACTACAGGTAGGAAAATAGGTGCTTTTAAAAGGTTGCTGGCGGTCAACAAAATAAGGCTTTTTGGCTGATGCCACTTTGATCCTAGTGATCAAATAAGTTGTTCTTTTTTAGGTCCGTTGAGCCCAAAGAACCTAACAACGACAATGAAAATATGCAACCCGACGTCCATATCATAGTCTTAGATTCGGTATCATCGACCCAGGCGAGAAGGTCAGCCTTTTGCAGTTTTTTTGCTGAATGCGGACTAGCACCCCGACTTCAACGCGTTCATTCATCTGCTAAATCCGCCTTAAACTGCCTAACGTTCAATCTAAAAAAAACAACTTCCAGATCGCTTCCGAAAACGTTGAAATTCCTTCAAAACAACATGGGTGGGGTGCTGATGCATCAGCTGAATCGGGTCGGGTCGAATAGTGTGCCGAATGGATATGCTTTCTTGACAGGTTTGTTCTTTAGAAAGAAAGACCGATCCTTTAGAAGCCTAAGCAAAGCCTAAGTCAAGCCTAAGCCACGCCTAAACCACGCCTAAGCCAAGCCTACGCCAAGCTAAATCGAAGCCTAGTCCTAGCAGAAATTTTTAGGAAAACGTGTCGAATCAGTATCTCGTGGCCTGTTGGGCGGATCTGCCGACCTCCCCGTCGAGTTCAGCTATCATGACTACTGCTACACCCACATCGACAACATCTCGATTGTTTTTAAGGACTATGAAAGACGGGGTAAATCATTGTATTCGATTTTTAATATAAACTACAGGATACAAAACGTTGTACAGTATCGACTGGGGCGATTTGTGGACGTACCCGGATTGCCGGGGGTTCGAGAAGCAGGCTTTCACGCATGATGCCAGGTAGGAAGGAATTTGGGGGAAAATATACCAATTTCTGTCACTTCCAGCAACAAGAAATTTTATTTTTCAAATTTTTTTATAAATTGTAAAAAGCGATAAAACGTTTGCCGCGATTTATCACAAACGCTTTGAAGATTTCTAGACCTATCGTCGGCTCCCTTGAAGCAAGTCCGGAATTTGAGAAAGAATTGTTGGGAAAATGTATAGAGGAATGGGCCCTGCTACTCGCATACCATTCCCAATTTATGAGAAGCTATAAAAGTATCAATTCTGTATATCTAAAGCACCTCTGACGTTCCTTAGAGCACCCGAAATTCGGGTTGACCTGGGTCACCGAGTTGGCACACAACAACGCCAATTGGCTGTGGTATTCGGATCAGATTTTTGAGGTAAATAAGAGGCCCAAATTTATGCATTAATTCTTAGAATCTACACATGGGCTAAAAGCATTACATCTGTTTCAGAAATTCTTCCGTGACAACGAAAAAGCCTTGGAAAACTCCTTTGTATTTTTCATGGGAGATCATGGGCTGAGGTTTGGGCAGGTCGGGAATTTTTTAAGTAAACTGGGAAGTGTCGAAAGCCCCTGTGTCTAGACTGGGTCTAGACAGCTACGCAGAGCTCCAGATGATGCCTGCAGGGAGGGAGAGAAAGAGAGAGAGCGAGAGAGAGCGCGATAAAGAGAGGGAGAGAGAGCGAGAGAGTGAGATAGAGGAATTTGTCACGTACCTTCCTGCCTATTTAAACCTTTTAGTGGCTCGACACCACCCTCGGCAAACGCGAAATCAACAACCCAATGCTGGTGGTTACCGTACCCAAATGGTTACGAGGGAACAAAGAATTAATGGCGAACCTGAACCACAATTCCGTGAAATTGTTAACTCACTATGATGTGTACGCTACGTTACAGGATATTTTGAAGGTAGGCTGAGAGAATTTCAAAATCGAGAAAATCCCTGGCTTTAGAACGCTCGGAGCACGAATTTTACGAGCTGGAATTTTGAGAAAATTCTCGAGCCAAATCCAAATAATGGCACCTCGATATTCCGGCCACTGGGATTGTTTGAAAATAGGTAGATTACAATTTTTTTCGTTAATAAACACCAGGGTTGAAAAGCCGCTTCGCGACTTTTCAACCCTGGCTCCATCTGATCCGATGATATTCTTCTCTTTGCATAATTCCTACGATTTTTGATGACAAAAATGAGAAACGCTACCTCCCTTGCCTTATATAGGCTACCGCAACTTCCGGCGTATGCTAATTGTTTCCTAACAAAGAGGGTGGCCCATTTTTCAACAAAAAACTTAATTTTAACGTCGAAAACTGCTCATTTTTGAAAATTGTATTGGTGTGCAGTCATCGTCAGGCCATTACGCACCTAATGACGTATCAAACATGCCCTTAACTACTCCCCTTATTGAGATACTACTGGAACAACCTGACGGAAGTTGCATGCAAATGCACACTGACACACATAGACACTATTTTTTTATATATAGAAGGATAGAAAGCCACTTTAAAGTCATTTTTGAAAATTTAGAACTTGCGGCACCATTCCAGTTACGGATGACTATTGCCTGTGTAAATATGAAAAGCTGAAAAAGCAAGTTTTCTGACCAATTTTAATGAATGAATTTCCATAATTTTTTAAGGGCCATAAAAAAGTTTTTTAGAAAATCTTCTTATTTTGAGCCGATGGCTCGCTATGTGGTCGCTGAAATCAACAGAAAACTGGAATCCGAGGGAATAGCTGAAGATTGCGAGGAATTGACGCTTAATAAGGTGATTATCGTATCATTTTAAAGGTACTGGGAAGTGGCTGAATCGACGCCTCCTCCAGCTCGGTCCCGGAAAAAACGTGACGCTGCAATGCTCATACAAAATATTCAAAATTTTATTGGAAACCCAGAATATCACGGGTAATCTCAATTAACCAGAGAAATTTCGGTCTAATTTTTTTGTCGCGTTATTTGGTGTAAAGCGTAGTTGTCTACACCTCATCGTTATCAGAGGCCAAGTGTTGCGCTTCTTGGTTCCTTTAAAATAACTGGTTAGGAAGCTTTAAAGGGTCTCAGAAGGCAAATTCTTGCAAAATCTTTTTTCAGGTCGAAGACGTCCAAGCCTATGTCCCGGAAAAAGAGCTACGAATCTACGAGATTGAATTTACAGTCGATCCAAATTCAGCACGATACAGGGCTGTAAGTTTCAGATCTAAAGTACAGCGCTTTACACATTTTTGCAGCTAGACACCTGGCACTTTTGGTTGAAAGGCTCCTCGCGTATCTTAAATTCAGGCCCGGCCGGCGCTGAATTTTATAAAAAAATTATGGATTCAATTTAGTTGGTGCAGGGCGTGCCGGACAGCGGGGTTTTTCAATATTCGGGGCACGCGAATCGACTTGACGCCTACGGGAAGACGGCCGATTGTGTGGCCAAGAAGAAGCCGGCGATGCGACCGTTTTGCTATTGCAGAGATTGAAACTATCTTCATTTCTACTTATCTATCAACTTAAATTATTTCATTTTTTAAAAAAATATCACTACTTTTTAACGCGTTTTTTATATCCGAAAAATCACTATCTGTATGACGGGTGTCGAAATCTATCTAGGACTCAGCTCCAATCTGATAAATTGGCTTGAAAATTGCTCAAAATTTAATAGATTATAAAATTTTGTTTTTTCTCAGGTTCTATCACTTTCCTCGCTCCCCCTTGCCACAATATTTGATCTTCCGCTTGCCATGTTCTTGTATTTGCCGACTTTTGGCCAATTTTTGCCCAATAAATGCGTATCAATACGAGCTGGAGGATATTGATTCTTGTTGCAGATACGATTTTTCTAAAGTTTTATACTGAAATTCTATTGCTTAAAAAATCAGCCCGCGACGAAAAATATCCGGAAAGCCCGTAAAGGAAAATAAAAGCCTCCTCGTCTGGCAACAGGGTGATTCACAGCCGAAAACGCAGCCAAACTCGCCAAAATCGCCGTTTTTCCTGAACAAAGCGTGGTTTTTATAGCTTTTCTATGTTATTATAATCTCCGATTTTTGAAAACAGAAGCTTTGAATAGGTAATAGTATGTAAATTTATAAAGTTTAAGGATAGAATTTTATGCAAATTACCCCTCAACTTTCCAAACTCCTCTGCTTGGCCAACCAATTCTTGACCTCCGCAATTCCCGGCTTCTTCCGGTTGGCTGGAGCCATATTTGGCCCTCCAGCACCTCCCTCTCCACCGCCACCCATAAAATTGCATTTTCATTTTATTTCCAGGGCGCGCCCGCTAAGATGCCGATGCCAAGGAACGGGTCCCGGCTGATCAAGCAGCTGCTGTTGGTGCTCATCGGCTGCGGTGTCATCTACTACTACACCGCTCCGAGGGGGGACAACGTCTCCGAGCCGGACCACCACCGCCCGTCGAGTCAACGAAGCCCTACGGAGGAGCCAAGATTTTCTAAAGGTCAGAAATTATTTGAAATGTTCATTTGGTAGAAAGAGCCAAAATTTAATTTACAATTTAAAGTAGTAGAAACAACTATTTAAACGTCAATTTTGTGATTTTTAGCCCCCGAAAACCCGCCATCCGGAGCGAAGCCTGATATCAACCGGACACCGGAAACCGCAGCTCCGCCCCGAGTCGAGTTCAAGCTGGACGATATTACAGGTTTGGGCAACGTGGAAATAACCAGTTTTTGCCGATTTTTTAGATGTCCCGGACCTCAACTTGTTCTTGCCGAAGGAGTTCGCCCATGTTCAAGGGATCCGTAAGTTCCTTTTTACAGCGTTATCGGGAGGCTGGGGATTTTCGGTAAGAGTTCAGTTTACCCCTTCCCCCCAGCCCGCTCCCAACTTTCGTTGGCCCCTGTTCCATCTACAAATGTGTAAAATGTACCAAAATGTTCGCCTTGCTCTTGCGAGTATTTTGGTATACTTCGCACACCTGTAGATGAACAGGGAGCCGAGATACGGTAGGTGGAGGTTGGCTGGGGGGGTAAACTGAACCACAGCCGATTTTTCTGAATACTCCGATTCCCCCTCCCCCCGATAATGCATAAGCGCCGCTATCACCTTGAAAAAATCTAGGCAACAAGAACAACCGCGACGCGCTGCTGGCCAAGTGCCATCTGCCGATCTACGACCCGTTTGCCGGGGATATCAACAGCACCTACGAGTACATCGACCCGACCAAGGGATGCGACAAGAACTATGTAATTCAAAGGCTTTCGTACTTTTTAGTCTGTACTCACAGGTCCCGGCCACAATCCTTGAGGGCGGCTTCGTGAAGGTGGCGCCGACTTGGAAGAGCCGGCAGCCGAAATGCGAGGCCAGGTAGGATACGAATTCGAATGTGCGATTGATTTTTGCGTGTTATCAGGGGGCGGGGCAAATTTTTCGTACAAGCCTAGAAAGAAAAGCCTAGTAATGTAAAAATTTTATTAGTGTCGTTAGTTGTATCTTAACGCTTAACAACATTTGAAGACGGTACTAGGCTGTTAGCGGTGGGGGGCGAGGGGCCAGCAGTCAAAATTTCCGTCTTCGCATTTTCAAAAAAGTTCAGTACCCCGGTTTCCTTGCAAGCACCTTCAGCCGCAACCTTCTCGATTTCAGATGTGTGACTTGGCCATTTGGTGGCCATACCTCTTGGACTAAATTCCAAGCGGTGCCTCCGGAGGAGGGCCTGAAAATGGATTGCGACATCGTACACACCGTTTGCAAGAACGCACATGACAAAAGGATCGACGAATACCTCCATACGCAAATTTACGAAGTTGAAGAAAAAGAAAGGTTAGAATTGAAGAGAAAAACAACTTAGCTTTGGCTCTAAGCTTAC
>CATQJA010000797.1:0-39649 GCA_958295435.1 Mesorhabditis spiculigera
TATTTCCCATGTAATAGCGGCTGTCCAAGCATTCCTCGCCCTTTTTTGGGATTCTTTTTTCTGTCTGTCCGAATGGCGGGGGGGGGGATGAACTGGCCGGTCAAATCTGTTTGATTGAACCCGGTTGGTGGAAGCCACCGAAGCGCCCGAAACTAGGCCAATTTGGTCGAATTCAGCTATTCTGGGTGCCAATTAAGCTTGTGAAACCTGTATTACCGGTCAGAAATCGGGAAAATCGATAATCCTAGCGATTTTGGCTAACCGGTTACGCCATGGAAATGATTTAGCTTTTCTGACTGCCGGAAGGCTTGAAAATCAATAGATCCATGTTTTTGGCGATCCAATTACGACATTTTTCGCATTGCTGACTGCCAAAAATTGCGATGATCGATAAAAACTGTGATTCTGGCGATCCAATTACGCCATGGAAATACATTTAGCTTTTCTGACTGTCAGATGGCATAAGAATCGATATATCAATGTTTTTCGCTAACTAGTTAGGCATTGTAAATCAACCTTATATTTTCTGGCCGCCAGTTTGGCTCTAAAAAACTTTTTTAATTTTATAAATCGTGCCTTAATCCACCGTATTTTCGGTTAGTCGATTACTGTGGGGTGTCATTTTATGGAATTCGACAGTATTAGGGCATATTTGCGCCCGGTTAATCCGCATATTTTTCCACCCGATCATCCTGTAAACCGGGAATCACTTCAAAATACGTTTTTTGCTGTTTTTGAATATTTGCTGTCGGTTATTCAAAACATCAAATAATCATTTGATTCACGAAAATTCTATCCGATTTTTGCGTCAAAATACCTGTTCAAATACGTGAATTTAAATTAAATTAATTAAAAATTATCAAAGGCATCGAAAACCATTCAAATTAAAGGAATTTAGGGTACATTTTAGTCTGACTTCGATCTCAGTAATCTGAGGAATCTAAGAGGACAACCGGGTGATTCATAGAAGAATTACCCTCGTCTATTCTGCCGCTTTTCAGGCTAGAAAGACCCCGATTCGCCCCCTCTCCCTGCCCTAATTGAAGCAATATCTCCATTTCCTTTTCTGTTCTGTGTATTTTCCTTTTTTTTTTTTGAAGTAGATTCTTCGTATCACTTCTGCTTCTCTCTCCCTATCTCTCCCTTTCTCTTCCTGTCTCTCTTCCCCTGCCTCTCTGTCTCTCTCGCGCTCTGTCTCTCCCTCTCCCTCTCTCTCTCTCACTCGCCCTCTCCTTCTGTCTCTCGCTCTGTCTCTCCCTCTCCCCCGCTCTCTCTCTCTCTCCCTCTCCCTCTCCCTCCCCCTCCCGCTCTCTCTCTCTCTCTCGCCTCTCTCTCTCTCTCTCTCTCTCTCTCTCTCTCTCTGGCATTGAAAAGCACGTATTGTCAGCCAGTAGGCAGGTTTTTGGCTTCAAACCTTGCAGTTTGTGGCGATATCATTGTTCAGAAATTTTTGGAGTTGATTTCCATGCAACCTGACTGCCAGGTAACCAGAATTGTGAAATCGTTCGCTTGTCGGGGAGAGTAGCTTCACCTTATGCTAACTAGACTCTCCATCCCGAAAGGCCAGTATTCGCCCACTCTTCCTTCGTCCCGGTTGGGCCTCCAGTGAACCAGAAGGAGATCAAATTCTGGGTCTATTCTTTCTTCTTTTTTGGTGTTAGTCAGGCTCTTTGAAGGCGAGAGATAGAGTGAGAGAGAGAAAGAGAGAGAGAGGAGAGAGAGAGAGAGAGAGAGAGAGAGGAAGGAGGAACATTGAAACAATGGAATTGGCTATCTTTTGAGGGAAGTCCCCGAACGTCTCGAATATCTCCAGGTTCTGATGCCCTTTGGCCCTAAAAAAAATTGTCTGTCTGTCTGTCAGTCTGTCTCTCTCTCTCTCTCTCGCTCTCGCATTTTAGGAAAACGATACCTAATTCTTGCCTGATCTCTCTTCGCTTTTTTTTTCTCTCGCTCCCTCCAAAATGTCGACTTGCAGGGGATTAGACTGTGTGGTTTCAATGGTTCCCCTGGATCGTTTCGTTTTCCCCAAAAACCCCCAAACTGGCACCCAAAGGTACGAATTACGCAAGTGAAATTGCCGGTTAGGGCAAGAATCCCGACTTGTAGGGCAAGATTTGCAACAACACCCCGGCAAACAGTCAATCCTCATTTTTGCAACTTTTGAGGGGTTGCGCTCGATTTTTGGGCTTTTTGAGCGGAATTTATTTTGATAAACGGTTATTACATTTAAAAATAGCCAAATTAAATTTTAAAGGCACTTAGAAGTAAAAAAGCCGAATTGCCAAGCAATTTTCCAAAAAACCGCGAAACCGAAAATTGTTTTGGATTTCTAGAGTCACTAAATATCAATTTCAAGACGTAATCAATTACGTCGTTTAAATTCAGTCAGTTTCAATTTTAAGGCCACTTGAAGCGAAAAAACGTCGATTTTCCGATATAATTCCAAAAAATCCTGAAAAACCAGCCTTGCCGGGCCCTTTAAAGGAAATTCAAAAATTTAATGGTTACAAACAGGCCCGTAGGAAGGGGCCCAGGGCCCTGGGCCCCGAAATCGGTCGAGGTCCGAAAAATTCATAAGGGGGGACCCTTATGATTTTTAGTTACAAAAATTTTTCTGCCTGCGGCGCTGTTTATTACTGTTTTTCAAACAGTTTTTACTTATATCAAGCCTATTTTTTCAAAATTTTTTGCCTGCGGCGCTGGTTTTTCATTGGTGAATCAATCCTACCCTATAAGCGAGAAAAGTATGTCTGTTTTCTGTACGGCTGTTTTCTCGGCCGTCAGGCCGGGGTTCGAGCTGATTTTTGGCATGGGGGTGGGAAATGCCATTCATAAAAAACGGTTTTTTGGATTTTTCGAAATTCTCTCATTTTACGATTTTACAAGCAAAAATGTGAAAAATCCTTAACATTTTTGGGTGCGCATGTTGTCCGGAACTTTTCTCGGCCCCTAGAAGGAATTGGGGTCTCATTTTTGGAGGGTAGATGGGAAAAGTAATTCCCCAGATACATTTTTTCGGATTTCGCCAAATTTTTTAAAATAAAGTTTTTATAAGGATTTTTCTGAAAGGCCCTTAATAAACCGCGGGACCGGCCGTGGTGTCCGGGCCCTAACTCGAAGCCCTGATGGAATTCCGGGCTGAAATTTGGACCGTTTATGCAATAAATGGTGGTGATCATGCGCATCTTATTATCTTTGCAAATTTCCACAGATTCAAACTAAAAAATAGAATTTTGTAAAGAGACCAGAAGGCCTCCCTCCGGGAAGATTGGTCACCCTTATCTTTGCCCCGCCTCCCCAGGACAGAACAGGCCTTTCCCGCCGTCTCCTCCCGTCTGCCCCTTGGTCTAGTGGATTAGCGCTCGGCCTACCACGCGCAGGGTCGTGAGTTCGGATCCTGGGAGAATTTCGTTTTTGCTTTTTGGTAGTTCGGCAACAAAACATAGTTCTAGGATCTCGGTGTGCAAGATTTAGGTCTGGCTCTCGCTCTAGCGCCGCAGGCCAAAGAAAAGGTACTTAACCCAGGCTCTGGAGCCGCAGGCCAACGATGGGTCCTTAGCCCAGGCTCTCGCGCCGCAGGCCAGATCCTGGAGAAAAACCAGTATCTAGCGCCGCAGGCTCAAAGATTCTAGCGCAACGCTGGCTCTGGCGCGTCAGGCCAAAGAATGGCTCCGTGGATCAGGTTCTAGCGCCGCAGGCTAAAAAAAAAAAAGAGGGTATTCAAATTCATGGGTCCTGGACGGGGTCCAGTGGAAAATGGCCGCGAAGCGGTCTTTTTCCACTGGTTGTTCATAAAAAAAAGTTTCGCCTGCGGCGCGTTTTCTGCCTTGTTTTCACACGAATTTGAGCACTCGAACTACCCAGGATCCGGAACCAGCAATTTTCCGAGTTTTTCTGAGGGCACAAATTGGCCGAAAAAAAACGCCCAAAAAAATGGCGTTTTCCGAGAAAGGTACTAGTTGCCTTGAATGGGATCCGTCTACTACCATTGTCTGGGGCCCAAAAAAGACCCAAAGAGAGAGACCTAGAGGATTGTTTCGTGTTTGTCTCGACGTCTCGACTAATAACCCCTCTCTATCGAAACATCAACAACTGCAAAAAAACGCGATATTTGCCCTCTTTTTTGATGCCCAAAAATTCAGAAATCGAGGGGGAAACCTTATGATTATTTTCGGGGGTCAGACATCTCGATGTCTGTCTGCCACGTACTTCCTCCATTTTTGATAAATTCGGGCAACGGCAGCCTAGCAGAGATCATTTGGGAGCTCCTGGCTTCCTGTCACTGTCCCTTTCAAGCTTCGTGATTTTTCTGTCTGCCTGTCCGCCCACGATTTTCTTGATTTACTTCCTCCATTTTTGGGAATTTTAGGGCAAGGCAGGCTAGCAGAGATCATTTGCCAGGCTTTCCTGTCACTGTCGCTTTAAAAACATCTCAATTCTGCTGATTAAAAGATATGCTAGCAGAGATTTTTTCTAGATATCTGAAGGGCAAACCCGACTGAATATTTTACCGCAAGCTAGCAAAGATCATTGGGGAGGGTGAACTAGCAGAGATGTTTAGGGAAATTTTGGGATGCTTAATGGGTTTCTAAAGGCACCTGGAAGCCAAAATCCTCTGGATGTTTTCCTCCCTTTGATACATACTTTGTGTCTTCTTTCCAGGTCAATCCGAACAGGCTAGCAAAGATGATTTGAAGATCCGGCATCAGCCAGCAGAGATCATAGGACATTTTCGGCGGGTTGATTCGGCTTTCAAATGTCCATGAAAGCCGAAAATCCATCCATTTCCGCTTTTTGTCCAGGGTCAGCTATCAGAGATTCTTAGGGAAATTCTCGAGCGCGCATTTCTAGGCTTTTAAAAACACTCGGAAGCCAAACACCTACGGATTTTCTGTTATCTTTAATGCATAATTTTGCGTGCCGTTTTGCAGTCCATTTGCAGCTCTAATTTTTTCGGGCAATACCCCCGTTCTGCTCTCTTTTCAATTTATATGGAGAAGATGCACACGTCAGTAGTAGCGTTCCGTCTTCTTCTCCTTTCCGGAATTCTCGAAATTCCTTTCCTCCTTCTAGGAGTCCAATTTCCAATCTTCCATCCCCCCATCCACACATCCAGAATTACCCAAAAAAACGCGTTGCCCTCGGCGCCGCCTTTGGCCAGAAACGGAGCCCGAGAACTGGATAGCGTTAATGTTTGTCCATGTCTGGCAGAAAAAAATCGCGATTAACATACCGTAATCCTTGGACAACAAATAGTATCGAAACGCCCAATTTCCGAATTTTTCAAAAATTCTAAAAATTGTTTAAAAATATCTAGCGCATTTGGGAACTAAAACACGATACCATTTCTTTAGCTGACAACTAATTTGTAAATATAAATAGTTTTTATTCCGCGAAAAATCGGATTCCAGAAAAATTCGATTTTTTGAGAAAAAGTTGAGAATTTTTGAATGTCAAAATCTTTTAAAACAAATTTCTCGTGCGTTTCTCGATGTAAACGTAATATTTGTTTTTTTAAACCTCAACGGTTTAGCTAATTAAATAGTTTTTCATTGCTCAAAAAAATAGCATTTCGAGCAAAAATTATTTTTGACGAAAAAATTTTGTTTTTGAAATTTCGAAAAACTTCTAAAAATTCTCTCTGCCATGTTTTCGACTCAAATCTGGTCGTTTCATCCTAACTGGCATCTAGTTTGCATAAAATAAAATGTTAAAAGCACCCGAAGATAATTTTCGAAGATCAAAAAATTAAATGTTTCGAAAAATTGGCATTCGGGTGCTTTTGGAAATTTAAGCTTTTCGTGGCACTAATACCGTATCCCCAGGTCGTTTCCAGAACACGAATATCATCCTCCAATCCTCCTCTCCCCTCTGCTACCAATATCAAAGTATCGGAAATGCCCCATTTCCGGTTCTGTGGTCCTGGGGGGCTATCCGAAGGCACGATTCGATGAATTGAGGCTTAGATCCCCTATTTTGCTCTTCTTGCAATTACTCTCTCTCTCTCTTTCTCTCTCTCTCTTTCTGTCCCCTCTCTCTCACCCTCTCTCTCTCTCTCTCTCACCCCCTCTCTCTCTCACCCTCTCTCTCTCTCTCTCTCTCTCTCTCTTCCAGACGACCATCCATATATCTTTACATCCGGTCCCCTTCCTCCCTGCGAAATTCCATTTCTTTCCGCCTTCACGTTCCCCTCGCGAAATTTCCGTTTTACCGGATTGATTGGCCTCCAGAATAAATCGGCTACCTGACGCTGCCCATTTTTCTAGACCTCATTTTGCCGAACTGCCATCCAATTCTGATTATTGTCCAAGAAAAATCAGGATTTAGGCTACAAGACCGTAGTTTTGCAGAACTTCGCTCTTTAGTGTTATTTCGCTACACTGTCTGCCAGTTTGCAAGTATCGAAGGTCAGATTGTTTGAAATTACGCTGGGAGGGATATTATTTCAATTACGTGTCTCAAGGGGGCCATTTTAGTAAAAACAAAATTGGACTCTTGACTCGGTTGGCCTAACCAGCTGATTTTAGCCTACAACCGATTGCCTGATTGGTCCACATTTTAGCTTTAAAAAATGTCTAAAAACCCTAGTTACCTTGGTTTTAAGGGTATTGGCGAAGCAGGTCAGCGTTATCGATTTCTGCCTATGGGTTCCCTATCGATTTCCTGGGGTGGCCTCCCTTTACATCGTGTAATCGATTACGACGTTTAATTCCTGGCAACCGCGAGGCGCTTGCGTTGCGCATCGCATGACTTGCCCAGTCCTTTAAAATAGATTTTTGGCAATTTTTAGGCTACAAAAACCTCAGAAGCGCGCTGCGACACACAACGCGGACGTCAATTTTTCCATGCGTAATTTCGATGCGTAATCGATTCGATTTCGTGGCTTTAAAGGGCGTTAAGCGGCCTGTGCGTTGCGTGTCGCGGCGCAGTAACACCATAAATGTTCCATACTTCAAAATCCACAGTTTTGCCTTGTCGGTCCCTTTAAAATCGAATTTTGGCATTTTTGAGCGGATTTTAGGCCGCAAAAACCGCTAGACCCCACTATTTTTTTTGGATCCCCTGTAGGCAAACAAGTTGTGGGGCAGAAAATAGTAGCATTGGCCACATTGGAAGGATCGGATAGAAAGAGAGAGAGAGAGAGAGAGAGAGAGAGAGAGAGAGAAGAGGATGGGTATTATTTCATGACTTCACAAAAGCCTCTCTCTCACTCTCTCTGCCTCTCTCTCTCTCCGCCTCTCTCTCGGCCCTCTAAAGGTACCCATTACAGCCCCAAAAGCCGAAAAAAGGGAAGAAAGCCCATAATTTGTGACTACGAGACCCCATCCCCTCCAAGGGTCCCAGTTTTAAACTTTTCACAAACTTTCCCGGGACCCCCAAAATTGCCGAGGGCCAAGCACTTGTGGCTCCCAGTTAAAGCCCTTTCTATATTTTTCGTACCGATCAATTTTCTTTCAAACTGACTGTCATAAAACGAGCTCTGATGGCCAGTTAAGCTATAAATCCTTTCTTCTCCTTCCTAGGTCCCAATTTTGTGACCAAAAGATGGAAAGACCCATGTAAAGTTCGAACTGGCAGTCAGTTTGGCGAATCCAGCTATAGTGAAGCTTCTCCAGACTTAAAAGAGCCATTTCCGGGTCTGGAAAACCTCGAAGAGCAGCTTTTTCTTGACTTTTTGAACTCTTTATCAGGCTCCATCTCTGGCTTTTTCTCGTCTGTCTCTCTCTCTATCTCTCTCTCTCTCTTTCTCATCTCCCCTCCAGACATCCCATGCCCCCCATTTTCATTTTTCTAAAAGCAACATTCGAATATTTCAGGGAGCTAATGCCGGATGTCAATGGCACCATGCACAACTGCAGCTATCGATATACAAGTAGGGATTTTTAAATTAAAAAATAAAAATATGCGAAAAATCGGCCAACTGGCGACCAGCCAAGATTTTAATGGTAAAAACGATGAATTTTCGAAGCAAAAAAGTGAAAATCGTTAGGAAAATCGGCGGAGTGGCAGCCAACCAAGATTTCAAGAGCTCAGAAAATACAGATTTTAGGTGCAAAATTAAAAAAAAATTATAGAATTCGTCAAACTGGCAACCAGCTAATATTTTAGGAATCTTAAACTAAAAATTTTTCAGTTTTCCGGAAAAGTTGTCCCTCAATATTGCGAAAAATCCATAGAGATCCATGCCTTGCACGTCCCTTTAAAAGCCAAAAATTTTTATTTTATTGCAGTGAATGATCAGCAGACATCATTCGCGAGATGGGTAGATGGCCCGTGTACAGCATTTGCTGCTGTATTGGCGTTGACGGGTACGGTATTCGCCGCCAAATTTCTCCTCAAAGCCGGTCTCAACAAACATCTCACTGCTGGTGGGTTTGGCTGGCTGGCTTAAAACGGGTGTCTCCTAGACTACAAGATCCACCTACTTACACGGGGTTTTTGAACCCTATTCTGCATTTTAAAATGGCTGTTGTGGATTTTTAATGCTCATACTCAAGCTTAAAATTAAAACTGTCTACCGGACTACAAAGTACATCTCTTGACACTTTCGTTTTAGCCTTGTCCTTGCTTTTAGCGTGAAAATTTTGCGATTCTTGAAGCCTAAAAATTCAAACTGCTTCTGACGCTACACAGTACACCTCATTACGCTTCTGGTTTCAGCCCTATTCTCCCTTTGCGTGGTTGATTCCCTTCTGATGTGTACTGTATTGATGTTCTATTCGATCGAGGCGATTGGAATGATCTTTTTAGGAACGAATATTATGTAAGTTTAATTTTCATCCGTCAAATCGATAATCTGGCATCCAGTTTAGCGATTTTGACAAAATTCAGTTAAAATTACGGTTGCATTACGGTTACTAGTCTTGCATTTCTAATGTATTTTTTTGTAAAATCGATAAACTGGCAGACAATTTAACGAAATCAATCGATAAGTCTATTTTAGGTATCAACACCAAGCATTTACAACATCATTACATGGCGTCGCATCGTCAATGACCACATCTTCAGTAGGGATTTCCCATCGTAATCGAATGATCCCTTGTACTTGTAGACAATGTTGGTCATCTACATCTCCCTCCAACGATGTATGGTGGTGATGAGACCATTACGATATGCAAATACCCTGCAAGAGAGGAGCAATAGAAGTACGCAGAGGAGGGTGAGTTACATTCGATTACGACATCAAATTGGAAATAAGCTAAATGGTGAAAATTCAAGCAATGGAGGTTGCTAACACCTGAAATGCCGTACAGTTTAGATCATATTTTACGCGATCACGACATGAAAATCTTCAAAAATCCCGAAAAATAAAGTTTTGACTTGCAAAGTCCTTTAATGACCATTAGCGATGCTTTTACAAAGTTACTTTTTGTAGAGAGGTAGCCAGTTTACCCGATTACGACGTGAAAATGGACACATAATTAAAATGACACAATTTAACATAGAATTACGCTTTCAAAATCGATTGCGAAATGGAAGTCGAAAAATCGGAAAATTCGCGATTTGAAGGTTGTAAATCCCTTTAATAGCAACCAGTTTAAATTTTGGAAAGCTTATTTTAAAAATTTGAAGTCGGTTTAACCGATTACGACATGAAAATCGAAAAAATGGGAAAAATAAAGATTTGACTTACCGAACCCTTTAATGGCCTCCAGTCCAGCCATTAATTTATCGGTTATATTTGCAGATGACCCAGATCTCGATCCCCGGATTGGTACTGTACTCGCCACAGTCCATTTTCTATAAAAAAGCTTTTTTGTCTCGCCACGCCCCCCATTTTTGCATTTTCTACCGTACCCCCCAATTGTCCGCCAATGCAATCACTCACAAAATCCATCCGTTTTTGCTTGCTTTTCGATATTTTAAAAATTGCTAAAATCCCTACCGTTACCCCGCACCTTCAAAAAGTTTAAGCCCCGCCCTTTTTTGTGCACGCCTCCCTGGCTACAGAAAATCGATAGACCTACCGTAATACTCGCGATTTTTCAGAAAACTCGTAAAAAGAGCCATCGTCGGCCGATTCTGCGCAATTGCTGCCAGCACTTACCCCAATCGATTTTGTGCGTGAGCTGCCGTTGAGGAAGATACTGAAACCGTACTTGATGCCCAGTAAGTTTGGAGTTTATAGTTTTTATGCCAGAATAACCATTTTCATCGTTTTTAAAAATTACCAAAATTTTTGTTTGACGGTCGAAAGCGGTATTCATTTTGGTGTTTGGTATATTGAAGAATTAATTTTGGAATTTGGAACGCTTATAAAAGCCTAACAACCTCAAAACAAGGTATTTTCCTCCCAGGGAGCCTTCGCTGGCTTCTGAATGCCTTAAAAATGCCGAAAAACTCGGTTTTGACGCTCAAAAAAACTCACACTTTTGCAAGTCGAAAAATAAATTTTTAACTCTAGAAAGTGTTCTAAATCTAGAAACTTACAAATACCGTATTCTGACTGACCAGTGACCATTTAGAAACACAAAAGCAATTATCTAAAATGAATGTATATTTATTACAATATTTTAGTGTTCGTGGTGCTGCTCTCATTCGCGATCAACATCCCGGTCCATTTCGAGTTTGTGGTAGAGCCATGTTGGGATGATGAACATCAACAGGAAGCGTCATGCCCTAATCCGACGCTGTTCCGAGGGGATGTAAGTGTATTTGGTTTGTCGTACAGTCGGCACAAAAATATCAATTTTCGACAAAAAATGCCGATTTTCGACAAAATTTCGAATTTTAAGCATTTTTCGACGTTTTAGTGCATTAAATATACTAAACCGAATTACAGTACGCCCGTATCAAAGCCGTTCTGAATACGCTGACGCAAACAGTCGGTCCAGTGGCTGTGATCTCTGTATTGACTCTTCTCACGGAAATGAAGGTCCACAGAAGTCTGAAGGAGAGGAGAAAGTACGTTTCTGTACTAATGACGCTAGATACGGCACTAAAAATAGCTCTAGCGCATCGGGGAAGCGTCCAAAATTTATGATTTGTGTATCAATAGCAAGCTCTTGAAAAGGCGAACAAAAAAAGGGGAATTATTTTTAGTAACTTTTTATTATTTTCCTCTTTAGCGCTTTTACAAAAATAGTCGTTTTCGGCGGGAAATCATTAATTTTCACGATTTTCAACGATAAAATTAAAATTCAAATTGTAAGCAGTATTTTATTACTATTTTTCTCGCCTTTTTACATGCTTTATTTTTCTGTAAAAAGGGTGAAATCGGACATTTCCCCGAGCAACTAGAGCGGTTTTTAGGTGTGTTTTTCCGATTTTTTGAATTTCATTTTTTAGATCGATATTGAACTATTTTTTAGGTTATTCGAAAGCCAGAAGCGGTCTCGATCTGTGGTTTTGACGGAAGAATTGAAGGAGAAAGTCTCGCGTACCGTATCCATCTTTATCGCCGTCAAATTCTTGATATTACGGTGGGTGCAATTTGGAGCAAAACGGAATTTATTGAAAAATTCAAAACAATCGTAAAATAAAATTAGGTAATATTTATTATTGAGTAGAGATCGAAACGAGTAAAAATAAATAGGAATTTAGTAAAATTATGTAAAATCGTTTAAAATAAATTAAAAAGTCCGGAAAATGGTAGGTTAAAAGATCGGCCGATCAGCCGCTCATTTCCCCAGCTGTGCCCGATTTTGTGGAGGTGATGCCGGGGCTGGATCTAAAATATAAACCTTAATTTAAGCCTGAATTAGCAGGATAAATCAAAAAGTGACATATTTCAAAATCATGTTTTGCAAAAATTTAAATTTTTTAACATTAAAAGATGTTTGGAATTTTTAGAAACCAATTATGTACCTGGAAAATCGGTGGTTGAGGCGTCGTGTTGTATTTTTTCATGAAGAACTGAAAATTTCAAATTTTAGTTGATTTTTGAATTTGAAAAAACTTCCGCAAAAATCCAAAAATCGATTCCTTTAACAGTATTTTACAAGAATTCTTTAATAATATCAAATATTGTTAGTCAGTTTAAAAAATTAGCCAAAAGATTCAAAATTAAGTTCTAAAAAAGCTAAAAATCAAAAATGACGAATTACCTTACCCTCTCAAAAAGCCTCTTCATGGATTGATGTCCAATAGTAACCGGAGCGGGTGTAGTCAGTGTAAAACGGAATACACTCATTTCTTCATCGGCCTGTCGATAGGAATCTTGCGTACTCGTCATTTCCGGGGATACGGTAGTTGTCTGTGGTACTGTAGGCGCGCTAGTAAATGTGAATCTTCGCTTTGTAGTCTGGGTGTATTTTGTAGTCGGGGGTACGGTAGTGGGGGCTACAGTAGTGGATACAGGCACCCAAGTGCTCATCGCCGATCGGAGGGCCGACAGAAATGCCGACGGGTCTCGGGTTACGGTAGCCTGCTAAAATGCGATATTTTGAGAAATTATTCTTCACCGTGGTGGTAGGAGCTTGGCTAGTTGCCAGTTTGGTGATTGGCAGAGTTGTTGTCACTTCAAGGTCGGCGGATTTTAATGGCGTAACCGGTTCACTCATCTGGGGCTCCGTGGCCGGCTAAAAAGCAATAGAATCCCGGCCACAAGCCACACAATTGAATTGTAGTGGGAAAAAATTTAACGTACCAAATAGGTTTACTAACTGGCAGATAAGCTAATAGCTAGGAAAATCTAGACTACAATGCAAACTCCATATTTTCATGGCGTAACCGGTACAGTGATTTTGGGCTAGGCAGCCGGCTCAAAAACCTAAAATTTGGACTAAAAACTACAAAATCTCATTTTAACTGGACGATTTGGATTACTGGATGCTAGCTAAGAGAATTTGGACTACAAAGTCGGCAGGCTACAAGCTACAAACCTGTGGCTGGACGATTACCGGATATGAGACAGCCGGAAGCTGTTGCGACGGCAGAGATTGGAAGAAATAGGGAGGGAGAGGGATATAGGACTGTTGTGGAGTCTGTAGTTTCCCGTGTTCTTGTTGAGAGATATATTCTTGAGGGGCAGAGGGAATGGAATGGAAAGAGAGAGAGGGATGGAAGAGACCGAGAGATACTGGGGAGACCGGCACCATTCCGGGCAGGAGTTGGGAGGGCAGAACACCTAAAAATACATTTTCCGCAAATTAACTCTGCTGAATTGCCTTTGCTGCCTGGTAGTTAAGCGATTAGCAATCAAATTTTGATTTTTATGGTGCTTTTCCGTTACCGGGACAGGAGAATCACCTTTTTTGGCCTAAGGGACCAACTTTTTAGAAGGCAATTTTTTTTATAAAAATAAGAAACATTCTAGCATGTTTTTAAATATCCTAAACGTATAAACTTTACAAATTTTACATTTTTAAAAACTACGAAAATAGCGATTTTTCGACCAAAAATGCCGATTTTCGATCAAAATTCAAGTTTTTCAGTACATTTTTAATATGTTAAGATATTTTTGCACTTGAAAAATCATTTTGCTAAAGACGCTTTTAAAATACCGTTTATTAAATTACTAGGAACCTCTGGATTTATAGCAAAAAATGGCCCTCCCCCCCCCCCGATAATGCAGAAGTACGTGAAAAAGCCAGATTTTCCAATGGTCTCTGCTAAATTGTCCTGGTTGACTGCCCATTAGTCTATTAAAGCTAGAATTAATCCATTTAATCGATTCTTACCCGGATTCCTAAAATCGAACAACGGGAATGCCGGCTGGACAATTGATGGCGTAATCGGATCCGAGGGAGTTAGAAATGGATATAAATAACCTAAAACCATCTTTCAATTCAAAAAAAATTAAAATTTACCATGAGGGGACAGCTGAGGGGCTGGCAGGTTGCCAAATTCCGGGGCGCGTACATAGTAGCGCAGCGTAGCCGAGGCCGTGGGGAAACTAGATGGACTTAGCGTTTTAAAGGGCCATTGAAGGCAAAAACCATAAGGTTTAGTTATTTTTGGACAAACTGCCAGCCACTTCGATGCCAGATCGTTTTTTAGAGGGACTCTGAAGGCAGAAATCCACAGGGCATGTCGATTTTCATTAAGTTTCCATCGTATTGGCACGAAAATAGGGTGCTAAAGGACCATTCAAGACAAAATCCATAAAGTATTACAAATTTTTAGCTTTTAATCGTCGACCTGACTACCAGTTAGCATTTTAAAGGTACCTCGAAGGCAAAATGCAGTTTTTTTGGCTTCGAGCCCCTTTAAAAGAACCTAGAACTCACCATAATGCCATAAAAATCAGAAATATGCTGGAAAATGGCATTCTGGAAAGCAGGGAATGTTGTGGCAATACAGTCTGGCAGTCAGTCAGTCAGTTTGTGATGATGATGGCTATGATGATGGGATGGGCCATCACTCCCTCAATCCTTTGGAGGGACCCGGTCCTCTCCAGCCACCCCCATACCGCCAAAGAGACTGGATCCTGCAAGGCTAGGCGGTGGACATCATTAGAGAGCGACAAACCATTGCCATCTTTGGGCAGTGGAATGCCGATGGAATGTGTACTTTGTAGTTTTGGCTCAAAAATTTGGCTTTCTGACCTCCCAAAATCGAATATTTGCAGATTTCGGGAAAAATCCGGCAGGGGAAAATTTGTAGTCTGTAGTTTCCAGCAAAAATGACTCGTCTGACAGCCATTGTATTCAAAAATCACCTATCTGACAGCCGAAAATACCATTCTTCATGTTCAGGAAAATATGTAGCCTGAAAAATAGAGGTATGTAGTTTCCAACCAAAAAATCGGCTTAATTGTCAGTCAACTCGGCGAAAATAATGTTTCTGGCATCCAGCTAGCTGTTTCCTACAACTTTTATGGCAAAATTCTAGCGGGAAAAATTGCAGTCAAGCAAAAATGTTTTTTTTTGCTTCGAAAAATCGCATCGAAGTTGGAAATTGGAAAAATTGGCGTCCAAAAAAGTTGTAGTCCGTAATTTAATAAAAGATATACATTTTTTTTGCCATAAACCTTCCATTAACGCCCCTTTTTCAGTTCGATGCCAGTGTTCTTTGATATTTGGGAGAATGTGCACGGGATCGATTCGTTCGGAGTCGTGCTCTCAATTCTCGTTCGACTATCCGATTTATGATTGTCCTCAATTCGGCCACGAATTCTCTCGCGTATTTCGGGAGGAAAAGGTGGCTCGAGAGGAGGCTCAGGTAATCAAATAAAAATTCGAAACTGAATTATCCTCAGCAGTTGCTTTGAAAAATTAGATCGGCAAGAGTGTATTTTGTAGTCTGACCCAGAATAGCTACAAACTACATCATTTACGGATAAATTGTTAGCCAGTTTGATTTTTGATAGCCGTCAAACCAAAAAAAAATTGAAATTTTAATTTTTTATTTTTTATTTTTATGCTAGTTTATTTAATTTTTAAATCCTTATTTCAGGCTTCACATGATGAAAAAAGAGGAAAAACGGCAGAGACAAGCGAGTTTGAGTGGAGGAGGAGAAAGGGGAGACAGCAGACGACAGGTGAGAGAAATGAGAGACTACAGGCTACAAAATAGACCCCAGATCGTCGAGAATGAATTAGAGATTTTAAAGGGATTGTCAAGTCTATCCATAGCAAAATGCCTTGCCAATCCCTTTAAAAATCGTTTCTGGCTGCTTTCTAGAGCTTTTTTAGGCCTATCCGGCTGGCATTAGTAGTTTAGATGGCCAACGCAACGCACACGCGCCGCTTGTCTCAATCGATTACGCAATGGAAAGGCTGACGAGCGATTACATTGCGTAATCGATTACGTCATGAAAACCGGGGGTGTGCGTTGCGTGTCACGGACTTGGATTCCATGGAAATTTCGCCGCACCCGAGACACGCAACGCGCACGTCCCTCCACAGCCATACAGGGTGTCCCAAAAAAAACGAACCATCTGGCATTTCGCCGTGTTACATCCAATCGGCCCCATTTTAATTTGAGACCAGAAGTGTATCAGACCTAAATAACAACAATCTGACTTACAGCCCTGTAGCTATGGTAGATTTCGAGGATTATGGCAAAAACAAGCTTCCATTTCGATTTTTCATAGGGTTTTCGTGGATTGGAGCCCCCTAAACATTAGGTAAAAATCATCATTGACCTTCTTTACCTTGAGAAATTTTTTTCAGAGTAAAATTAATTAAATAAGCTTCGATTTAAGCGTTTTTTACAACGCAAAATTACCCAAGTTCCTAAGCGAAATTAGGGATTCGCAGCCGGAAGTTGATGCAAATCGATGCAAAGTCCAAAAAGATAATTCCTGGAAATGAAAATGAAAAAAGATTCCTGGAAAAAGTATTTTCGTTATAACTCCGAAAGCTACTACTAGCTACAGGAGCTAAAAGTCGGGATTGGTGTTATTTAGAGGTTCTGTTACACCTCTGGTCCAAATTTTGGGCCGATTGAATGTAACACGGCGAAATGCCAGATGGTTCGTTTTTTTTGGGACACCCTGTATACAAGGCGTAATCGATTATGCAATGAAAATAAATTACGATCGGTTAAATTGCGTCATCGATTACGTCATTAAAACGCGGGCCTGCGTTGCGTGTCGCGCCGCCGAAATCCTTCTGAAACCCATAGCCAAAATGTCTTGTCAGTCCCTTTAAAAGAATTTCTAGCTGCTTTCTAGAGCTTTTTCTAGCCCTGTCTGACTGGCTATTAGGTGTCCCTATAGCTCGCATGGCATTTCAGTTTGATCGGCTTCATCGGTAGCATTGAACCCTCGTCTTACCGTATCCTGTACACCATCACTCGTCCCTCCACAACTAGCATCATCTACAACAGCTTGTAGTACAACAACAACAATGACAAGGGGGAAGACAACGACACAATCATGTCGGGTAAGTATCGATTCATTTGGAGGAAATTCGAGCCAAAATAGAAAGAAGAAGGACGAATTGCCATTTGGAAGAGAATGGACAGGTTTGTGGAGGATTGGATGAAAGGATTCGCATTAAAGGGATGGTGCCAGGACGGGAATCTAACGCTGGAGGCGGACTTTTTGGCAGGCAGCCAGCTGGCTGATAAAATACATTTTAGTGCCAAAAACTATCGTAAACGATTAAATTTAGCGGAATTTTTTGGGCAATTCGCCAAGCTGGCTTACGGCACGCCATTTTAGCCCAAAAAACTGGCGTAATCGATTAATCCTGGACGAATTTTCTGGGGAATTCGCTAAACTGGCTAACAATATACATTTTGGAACCAAAAACTAGCCGAATCGATGAATTTTAGCGGATTCTTTTGTGGAATTCATTGAACTGGCTTACAATAAACACTTTGGAACCAAAAAACTAGCGTAATCGATTAATTTCGTCCGAATTTTTTGGTCATTCGCTAGACTGTGGTACGGTACGCAGTGATTTTAAATCCAAAAACGTAGTGTAATCGATTAATTTCGGCCAAACTTTGTGCGAAATCCGGAGATTTTGCCTACAGTATGAATTTCGAGCCTCGAAAAATACTGTAGTTGGCTCAAAAATCGGATTTTTGTAAATTTTCGAGACAGTCGGTCAAACTGGACTACAGTACATCAATTAAACCCGTCAAAAAGTTGACAGCCTGCCAAAAACCACTAAAATCGTCAGAGAATCCCCTGCCCTGTCCAGCCCCTTTCCAAGCGATAGTTGCTCGGAGGCATGGGATGCTGTTTGCTCTCTCTATTTCTCTCTCTCTCTCTATCTCTATCTGCTGTATGAAAATCTTTCAAAATATTCAGTTCCCTGAGTTATGAATGCTTTCTATCGAGTTGCTAGCCATTTTAGAGCTTGTAGTTTGTAGTCCAATAGAAAATCCCGCAAGAAAAATTTGTGGAAAAATCCTTTAGTTCCGGATTGCTGAGTGTAAACTACAAGCTACAGACTACAAAATACAACTCAATTTTATTTAGGTACCCGGTGAGAAGCCGAAATGCCTGAAATATCCCTCCACCTCAATTCGACGCCCCGATCTTCCAGAAGAGCCCCAATCTACAGCTGTTTCTCCACCTCTTGCTCCCCTATCTCATCCGTCTCTCCATTCCCTTCCCTCTCTCCCCTCTTCTCCACATTCCCCGAAAATCCTGATTACAACCTCTACAGATCGTCCACCGTCAAACGCCAGTAATCACTCGTCACTTTCTGAGTCTTCGCCCAGTCGTTGTTAATTGTTTCATTAACCGGTTGCGTATTTAAAATTGCAAAAACCTTCTCAAGAGTGGCCAAAATCCAAAACAAAATTGGCGCCTTCGGCATGGTGCAATGGTAAAGCTCTCGCCTCTCACCCACAGGGTCGGGATCGACTTCCCGGCCGCGGGAAAAGTTTTTGCTTTTTGGCCAGGAATTGAGGATCGACGTTTAAAAGCTATTAAATCGATACCAACGTATTTTTTTGCGTTTTTAAGACCTCTTTCGCCTAATTTTGGGTCTCATTTCGGAGGTCAGCTGCTTCAAAATTAAAAACCAACAAAACGCAATCGTAATTTCTATAATTATTTCTGGCAAACAAGTTGTGCGTCAGAAGAGCCGAAAAGCCGAAAAAATCCACCCGATAACCTCTAATTACCTATTGGCGCGATGGCGCGATATTCACGTGCCCTCCAGTCATGCCTCCCAAATGCTTGTTGATCTCACACATATTTCTCTCGTTATCTCTCGTCCATTTCTCTCGCCTAAACGGGTCACACATTGTTTTGTATACAATAAAGCTATATATTACGGTAGATCTCGTCGAAACAAGAAAAAACACCAGAGAAAAACCTCAGAAAAACCACTTTTTCGCGAGAAAATCGGCAAAAAATTCAAAAAGAAAGGAGATATTGTTCTTTCCATTTCATACGGCTAAATTACAATAAAGCTATGTAACCGTCAATTGAGACTATGAAGCAAGATAAAATCCATCAAAACGCCTCAAACAAACAATTTTTTACAAAAATGCCGATCTACAAAAATCTCACAATTAAATACATCAAAAAGAGGTTTTCTAGCCAAAAATTACTAAAAAAATCAGAAAACCAGCTAATATTGTATTACTGTAAAATTAGAAAACCGTAAACCGTGAACCGTAAAAACGTAAACGCGAAAAATTTATTGAAATTGCCCCTAAAAACGGCACGTGTTAGCTTAAAATTATCTAAAGGTATCGCACCTAAAAAATCATTTATGACGTATTGCTCCACGTAATATAAACGCACTAAACCCATAAAACGTTCTCAAAATCCAAAAAGCATCACCGTTTATTACCCCACAAAAAAAGAAATCCATATAAAAAGGACGAGGGATCGATCGATAGATAGGTAGAGGGATTTCTATAAAAACGAGACGATAGATAAACGGGGGGCAGTCAGGGATTGGAGAGCTAGAGAGGGAGAGAGAGAGAGAGAGTGGGGAGGGAGCACGAGCTCGGGAAGAGCACGAGCTAGGGAGAGGAGCACGAGAGAGGCCATTTTAGCTGATCGCACGGCTGATTCTACCACGAATCACAATCAGAAATAGGCAAAAAAAAAGAGCAATGAAGAGGAAGACACACACAAGTATTTGAGAAACCAAGAAAAGAGAAAAAAAAAGGGGAAATTCTAGAAATGGGAGGAGGAATCCTAGGCATAAAAGAATGCATAAATAGAAATAAAAAGCGAAATTAAATAAGAGGGCTATTTGGCGGCTACTTCTCATAGCTTTGATGACGGGCTGGCTGTCGGTAGATGATCATCATGGCCGGCCAGTCAGAACTGGATGAAATGCCACTTGTCCACTTCCACCGGGATGTCGGCTGGCTGGCCCAAGGGAGGCTGCGAGGCCACCTGCAAAAAAAGCATGTAAAAAAGTCCTAAAATCTTTGGAAAATTCCGCAAATGGATTACTGCTAGTTTGAATCTGCAAACGCGCAAAGTTCTCAAATGGTTTCTGCTAGTACGTCTGCCCGAAAGCCGGGCAGCCTTAAAAACCGCGCTGTAAAAAATGCAAAACCGAGAGAATTCCGCAATGACCCGTGCTAGTTTGCGCGTTGCCGCCTAAAAAAAGTTTGATTCCCCAAGGGTTTCTGCTAGCTTGCCTGACCAAGATTCGCCGAAACTACAAAAGGAGTGTAAAACGCTATATAATAGAAAATCGTTGGAAAATTCCCCAAATGATCACTGCTAGCATGACATAGCGTCAGAATCCGCACAAAAGAACTGCTAATCCCAAAGGGTCTCGGGTAGTCCGCCTCCTCTCACCTGCTGAGCCCATAGATCCTGGGTGACTTGGTGTACAGCTTCGGGTTGCAGTGATTGGGTGTTTAGTGCTGGGGAGGGTTCCTTCATCAGCTTCTTCCAGTAGTCGTGCGTCTCGTTGATCACCTGCAAAAATTGACGTTAAAAGGTTATTAGCGGGGGGTTTGGATGACTAAAATGTCCCAAAATAATTTTTAGAATTGAAAAAAAAACCAAATTTCAGGGATTTTCACACATTTTAGGAAACATTAAAATTTTTCGAAATTTCAAATTTTCGACAGATTTCTATGCTTGAAAAAACGTAAAAAGCGACGTAAAGGATGTGCATTGCAACTGTATGGACGTTAAACGTACGCTAAAAGGTCCTGGGCGATTAGCGGGGGGTATAGTAGCCGTCGATCGCCAAAAAAGCCAAAAGAATTTTTAGAAAAATTTAAAAACACGGAAATTTTGATCATTTTCCTGCATTTTTACCAAAAACCCAATTTCGAAAATTTTGTAATTTTAGCGGATTTCCGTGTTTAGAAAAGGCATAAAAAGGATGCCAAATTCAGCCCCCCCCCCGCTAAGAGTTCAGTACCCGCCAAAAAACAAAATCCCCTCTTCACCTTGTGAGCAAAATCGGCCTCCTTGTACTGCCCATCAAAGGCGAACTCGTTGGCGGGCTTGCCGGCGGGGATCTTGTAGTGCTTGAACCAGTCGTACGTCGCCTAAAAACATCAGATAAAAATCGTCAACACGCAGAAAAATACCTTGAGGAGTCCCGGGAAGTGGACCTCGACATCGGCCGTGTTGTTCAACTTGTCGGCCAGCGGATCGTCGACGGCAATGGCCACCAGTTTCCAGTCGGTCTCTCCCTCATCAAGCAGGGCAAGCGTTCCAACCACTTTCACCTGAAAAAGCGGGTTAAAAAAGCATACTGTAACTACATTTTAATCCAAAAAGCGTAAACCTAGAAAATATTGAAAATTCGCAATTTAGGACAAAATTCCATCTTTTTCTATAAATACAGATTTTTAACTAAAAATTGTTTTGCCAATATCGCGTCTATTTTTACCGGAAAGAAGTAAAATAAAGATCCATAATTTAGGCGGAACAATTTTTTAATTGGAAAAAAATAGTTTGTAAATTACAAAATGCAGGCGAAAAAAATAGATTTTTTGGCCTGAAATAAAGGGTTTCCAGCTGACAGTTTGAAAACTGAGTTTTTCAATTCAAAACACCGGATATAAAATCTATAACTTAAGCAGAAAACTATTTTAAATTGTTAACCCTGAAAAATGTTACAAAGTTTCGAAAATTTAGGCGAAAAATCCGATTGTTTTGCCAAAAATTCCAATTTTAGTAATTTAAAATTTGTCGTTTCGACATTTAGGTTTTTTCATAGTAAAACGTACCGGAACGACCTCTCCCCTGTGCCGGACGACACTTCCAATCTCGATGATATCAATGGGGTCGTTGTCTCCCTTGGCCCCGGTCTCGGGCGCAATGTGGTTCGGGTCTTCCCATGTCTAGAAAAAAGTTAAAAATCAAAAAATTCTCAAGAAAAGAAACCTGAGGAAGAGCGCCATAGTTCCAGATGTATCCCTTGTGGGGGAAGACGTTGTGCACGAAGCGGGGGACACCCTTCTTCTCGTCCTGCTTGATTGGCGACAACGGCTCCTTGGTGGAAATCTGAAAATTCAGGGGTAAAACATGGAAAAACTAGATAGAAATAGCGTTGTTAGCGTTTTATTTTTAACGGTGGATCCAAAAATCAAAAGAGTCTCGTGTCAAAACGATAAATATTTCAATGGATTCAGCTACAAAAGGCGCAAAATTAGAAAAACTCGATCAAAACAGCATTTTCTAAACCAGTTTTTCACGCAGAATTCGAGAATATACAGCTGATCATGTGAAAACCGCAATTTTGGAGGAGTTGCGCGAAAAAAGCCTAACTACCAAAAATAAACTAAATAAAAATCGCTTTCCAAGGACAGTTTGTCGCGGAGAATCGCAAGATTTACAGCTTCGCGCGTCAAAATCGTCGCAAATTTCGCGCGGGCAAGCGTCAAATTGCCAAAAAATACGATAAACACAACATTTAGTCGGACGATTTTGCGCGCCGAATCGGAAACGCTTGTCAGAATCTCAAATTCGTCTCGAACAAGCGTGAAATTCCGAGGAAAAAAAAAGAGAAAAATAAGGGTTCGAGGCCAGGTCTTCACGCTCATCCGTAACTCGAGAAAAGGTAGGCCCAAAATCGCAAATGCGTTGGATTCAGCAAGCAAAATCCTGAAAAAACTGCACCTCCATTTTGGCGTTCGACCAGCGCGGGATCTCGACGATCATGTTGTACGTCTTCGACGGCTCGTCGGCGAACAGCGGGATGTCGTGCCACGGGGAGATGTAGCCCTGCGGTCCCTCTGGAAAAACAATCAATAAAAATCATCGAAAACCCTCAAAAAATCCTAAAACCGAAAACTCACTGAAATAGAGGCGATAGTCGAGGGTGTAGGGGGATCCGCGCTCTTCCACCATGTATTTCGGCCCATCCCCAGCAGCTGACGACGACATGTTCTTCACCGGCGAACCAGACGTCACCGCCCTGCAAAAAAATATATATAAAATGGCATTAAAAATCATATTAAAGTTTTTTTGTGAATTTTTCAAACAACGCACGGTCTATCTTGGAGTTCCTCCGAGGAAGAACCCTCATCACTATCCAAAAATAGAGTAGAAGAGTTAGAATTAGAGTTTTTAGAGGTATTTAGAGGGGAAGAAAAAGAAGACGAATTGACAGCCGACGTTTCATTCCCATGCACAGGCAAAAGGGCCAACGGCTCGTCAAAGGCCGTGCCATTTCCCAGAATATCTGCCGCCAAGTCGGGTTGTAGTTTAGAGTCTCGGGTATCGTTTGAAAAGTCAAAAATCTGCGGGTGGGTAGATTTTGTAGTTTTAGCCTCAGAGTTTGTCGTCTGGTTCAAATTACTGAAAGCGCTCGATCCAGTCGTCAGATCCAAAATTTGCGGGATTTTCTGGGTACTAGGAAGAGTCGCGGATTCTGTAGTCTTCAGATCTACAGTCGCAGATTTTGTGGTCTTCGTTTCCGGCCGCAAAACGGTCGTTAGATTCAGTTTCGCCAGCGTAGAATTCTCAAAAATCTGAGAAGTCGCTGTAGAAGCTATAGGATGATCAGAAGCCGAAAGTGCAGCGGAAACCGGGACCGTAGAATCTGTAGTTTGTGGTTGTGGCGGGGATTGCCGCTCGACCTCGACAATCCTCTCAATATACCGCGGGACAATGATGGTGCAGGAGTCTCCGCCAAGGCGAGAGACTTGCAGTAATAGATATAGAATGAGGACCATCATTAGGGGGATGATAAACAGAAAAGGGCGGCTCAAATGAAGCGGCTCCATCATTGCGCCGATTTATCGTAAGAAATCACCCAAAAATAGCGCGAAATTAATGATTTTTAGGCAATAGAATCGATGCAGATTTTTGGGGAATAGGGGGATCTAGAGAATCGAGCGGCGGTCGCTGTAGATGGGCGATTGGAGCATGATACTCCGTGTAGAGGGGGAAGGTCCATCCCATCCTATAGTCCAACAACAATACCCCCTTTCCAGTAAGCAGGATTATGCCACCACGTCAAAAAGGAGGGAGCAGAACTGCAGAACTGACACGCTAGAGGCGAATCGAAAACCGGAGGTCGCCGGCCAAAAGCCGAAGGATGTTACAGTGGTCTTAGAATACGTTAAAAAGCGCTGGAAAAACCAGGGCAATTTAGGATTTTAGCAGAACTCGAAAACGTCGAAAATCCTGAGAAATTCGTTATTGTTAGTCCAGGCAGTAAAAATTCAGGATTTGTAGCAAAAATAACTTGAAAAACTAGGAAAACCGGTAAAATCCCAAAAAGGTCTTACAAAAACGCGAAATTGCTGCCACCAATCGCAAAAAAACGAAGCTCATTCACCAAAATCCGCAAAGGCTGGGAAAATGCCAATTTGGAGCTCAGAAGATCGCAATCAAAAATTCTTAGCAAAACCCCGTCTGGAATTAGAGAAGCGAGAATTTTTAGGCGAGAAAGTAAGAAAAAAAATCCACGGTTGGGTAAAAAGGCTATAAAAACTCGCGAAATTGAAAATTTTTAGCCCTGAAAACGACAAAAAACCGAAGATTGTAGGCAATTAAACTAGTTAAACAATCCGCCAAAAACTAGTGAAAAGGTAGGACCTTTCAAAGGCATCAGTGAAGAGGTCGGTGACCGGGTTGGCACGGAAGCAGAAGCCGCAGCGGAACCACGAAAACATCGCCGATTTTCGAGGAATGAGAAAGGGATTTCGAGGCCCAGACCCCCAAAAATATGCAGATTTAGGTATGGCATTTAAATTTAGTTCGTGCAAATCTAAAAACGTGCTAACCTGCAAAAGAAACTTGGGGATGAGGATGTGGGGAAGACGAATTGACGGCCGATGACCAGAAGTGGTCGACAGAGCATACGGATCTTCGAGGAAACAACTAAATAACAACACAAACTAACTAATAACAGTGAATATAGCCTTCAGAAGGAAAAAGCCACAAAATTTGGTAGCTTTAAAGGTATCGAAACTTAGAAATTTGGTCTAGAACGCCAAAAATGCGAGAAAAGTTTACAAATAAGTTTTAGGGCCATAAATAATTCATTAAAACTAGCGTTTTACCACTACAATTTACGTTTTCAAGGCATCGGAAAGCTAAAAGCTAAAAATAGCTTCAAAAGGCTCAAAAAGCCGCGGAAAATCTTATAGGTATCTTTTTTGGGCTATACAATAAGCGCGAATTTATGTAAACTATGCCTTAAATTATGCCCATACCTCTTCCAATGTTTTCCGCTATAAAAACAGCAAAAAGTTGCGTTTCCGGTAAGAAAAAGCACTTTTTCTCGAAAGGGCGGCGATCGGGGGAGGTGGACGATAGACTCCAAAGTACAGGACGGGCCTCCTTTGCCGCGAACTATCAGGCGGAAAACCCTCAAAAAAGACAAATAGTGATCAAATACACGGCGATGTTAATGTAAAAACCGTTCCGAAGCTTGACTGGATGGCAGTTTGTGGAATGACACCACTTTTGACGCGATTTCATCGGCGGGAGGTAAGTTACGGCCGTTAGACGATCGCATTTTTGTAAAAATCTTCATTTTTGCGGTAACTGAAGTCTCTAGGCAAATAATAATCTCGGAAGGGTGTCAGTACGATGAATAAAGCACTTTCTGACGGATAGATTAGGGCATTTAACGGATAAACTAGCGTATTTCGGGGTCAGTTTTACGAAAAACCCGTTGAAGATCGCAAATTCGACGTTCTAAAATTCTTACCCATAAACCGTAACCGTCGAGAACGCGAGAATACCGTATAGCAACATTTTCCGCGTGTTTTCCCGCTCCGAGTGGGCTTTCATTTTATTTGTTGTGGGTTTATTGACCTAACGGGGGGATCAGGACTTTTGATGGTCACTCGATCGGGCGGACTGAGAGAAAAATAGTAGACAAATAGACAGAATATTGTAGACAGATAGACAAATAAAGGATTAGAATGAATCACCGCTGCTAGCCGAGTAGATGAAATGATGATTCACTGACCACCAAAATAGCTGTCTAAAGCCCGATTTTTTTTAGTTTTCGGTCGTTACTCCCTTAATGTTCCTGGTTTTGATTTATATACCAAATTTTGATAAGATTCACATGATTTCCGGCTTTGACTTCGCCCGGTCAATCCGTTCTTTTTTTGAGGGCTTATCGCTTGATTGGGGCCCCAATTAGGCATTGACACTTTGATCAGACGGAAAAGGACACGGGCAATTGTGTCGCGGACAGCACGGTCTTTTTTGATAATTTAGTGGCATCGACTGAACAAATACTGTTACTGATCGTTACAAACTACAAACTGACAGTCACTGCATCGAATGGTACATAAATTAGGCTAGGCAAAGGGACTTGTTTTTTCTATTTCCGGATTTTCGGAGATTTTCAGAAACTAATTTTTCTTTCTCTTACGCCTCCCGAAATGTCTAATAACGTAATAGAAAGGATTCTGATAGTTTTTTAGTAAAATTTAGCTATGTTTAAAGTGGCAAAACAATTTTTTAAATTTATAAAATCTCTGAAAATTCGAATTTTTCCGAAAATCCACATCTTTGGTCTGAAAATTGAATTTTTTCTAGTTTTTGATGAAAATTTTGATACTTTTACGGTTAAAAATAAAAATAAAAACGGTTTAGAAGCAGCCCTCAACTTATATCGGAAAAATTCGATCCTAAGGAAAAAATAAATAGAAAAATGATAGATCTCCTCAGAGCTCGAGCTTAGAAAACTACAACCTACAAATTACAAAATGGCATACAATTCCACGACAAACTACAAACTGACAGTCACCACATCGATTGACACCAAAATTTAAGCAATAAAGCGCGATTTTGACGGGTTGAGTTTAAAGGACCACAAACTACAGACAACCAACCACAAAAAACGAACGAAACCAAACAGTACCGAAAGGACGATGCATACATTGTTGTCGTAATACAGATTAGAAGATTATATCTCTAGAGAGCCAATTTACAGGCTACAGACTACAATAATCGAGTCGTTAATAGATACCTTGGCGGGGCAATTATTCTGACTGGAGTAGTAGTGGTGTCAATTGGATTAGTCGTAGATGAGGGCCAACAGCATGGCATTAGAAAGAGAATAGAAATAGACCGGTAGAAAGGAGGGGTTTCTCTGGGTCTCTTCAGTCTCTCTCTCTCCCTCCACCTGGAGGCATCCTGATGAAGAAGCCACACGCTAAGCGGCCGGATTTATCCCCCCACCGAGGGGGGCATCACGAAGAGGGGACAACATCCCAAATTATCCCTGCTATCGATTTTCGGGGCTTTTGGCAGACAGATGGGATTTTGGAAGGAAAATAAAAACATTTGTGAGAAACCTGGAAGTCAGAATTTGCTGTTTTAGCTTGTAACAGCTTAAAAAACTCAAATTCTAGTTGGCATCGATTTTCGCAGTTTGCATGTCAGAATATCCGATTACGACATTGAATTCTTCAAAGAGCCTTCAGAAGGTTCAGCACATCCCAAATCATCCGTGCCATCGACTTTCGCGGCTTTTGGCCGCGTGAAATGTGAAATAAAAATATTTCGATGGAAATTGCAGTCAGATATCCGATTACGACATCAAATGCCTTTCACGACGTCTTTAAAACAACCCAAATCGAGTTTTGCCGCCAAAATACTAAACAAAATAAAAATAATTAAATTTTACAAGTCAGATTTTCCGATTACGCCATGAAATTCTCTTTAAGACAACCGAAAATCTTGATTTTACGTACAAATAACGCACTAAAATCAAATAAAAGGCACTATGCGTTCCAAAATATCCGATGACGACATGAAATACATCTTACCACGTCTTTAAAACAAAAATAACAAATATAAAAAGCATTTTAAAGGTCAAAAAAGCTAAATTATCCGTCAGAAAAGAGGATTCCAAGAAAATCAATGGCCAAGCTGAAGGGCGCCTCGAAAAGTGATAAGAATTCCGAGACGGTCTCTCGTTTTTAAGAAGGGCAATTGGTGTTGGGAAAGATTAGGCCACTTTTCGACTGTCAAAAAGGGGTCAAATTCCCCCCAAATTGACACGTCCCATTTTCGAAAATGGCGTTTCCGGCTCTACTCGTCGTCAGCTTTTCCAAATATTACGTCAGCCAACAAAGCAAACACCAACAATAATCCACGTGTACACACGACACCTCTGTACGGTTGCGCTGTATTTGTTGTCGGTGTAAAAAAAGGAAATTTTTGGCCTGGCGTTGGACTCTTTTGAAGGGTGAAAATGTGGACGAGTTCGTACGATTATTACGATTTATTTATTTATTCCCCGTTTTGTGTGTATGTTGTGACATGGAAAGAGCACTTTCAGAGAGAACGAGAGTGACGGGAGAGAACGAGAGAGAGAGAGAGAGACGAGAAAAATCATAAAAAGGAGAAATCCTTTTAAGGACCGTACTATACGATTTTTGTAGCTTGTAGTCTTAACTGTCTCCCAGTCTGTGCAGCGATACGATTCAACCCCAGAAGTTTTAGACTACAGACCTACTACAAAAACCTCTAAAACCGCTAAAAACCTCAAATTTACTAGTACGGCCCTTTTAAAAGGTTCAAAAATTAACTAGCCGATTTTTAATACAGTAAAATTTTAGAAAATAGGATTAAAGGGCCATGGAAGTAAAAAAACTGGCAAAAATTTCGATTTTTAGTCGATTATCCTCAATCGTCTCTGCTTCAACATGTGAAAGTTTTCGTAAATCTATAGCCAAACTCATTCCAATGGATTATGTACTATCTTAACCTTTATATAACCATGCCCCTTTCCACATCATTATTGACTTTTTTCTTTCTTGCTATTCCAATTTTTTTCCTCTTTCTCGTTTTTCCTACCATATTCCCTCACTTTTAAGCGTTTCTCATTGAAACCTTAGTGTTGAATAAATTATTATTATTATTATGGATTTTTTGACTTCCGGGTCCCTTTAAAAGGTGATATGGAGGACAGATAAGAAGAGCATTGATTGGTTGATGAGATTTTCAGGATTAGGATAGTATAATATACAATTGGGGCATTAAATCACGATAATAAATCAAAAAATATCGATAAATATCGATCGATAAATGGTTATATTTATAATGCCATAGCCTGTTGATGTCTCAATGGGGAATCGACAAGAATATGGCTTTGTCTCCTCTCTGAAATATCCTCAAAGAATGGCAAACCACGCTTCTTTGTCGGGCGGCGGATCACGAAGAATAGATCCTGGAAAATTCTCGTGAATTTTAGAAAATTAAAATTTGCCAGGAAATCCCTAAAAATAGATTTGATCCTGGTTTTAAATGGAGCGTGCCAACTAGCTCGGATTTACCTAGCGTAATCGGATCTCCCGAATGTAGTTAGCTCAGATTTTACTATCGTAATCGGTTGCCTGGCAGCCAGTCAGCTGATTTGACTGGCGTAACCGATTATCGATCCGCTAACTAGATACTTCCGAGTTAACTAGCGTAATCGATTAACTGGCTGTCAGCTAGCCGATTTTAATGGCGTAATTTATAATCTGGCTACAAAGCAGCTGTTTTTAATGCCGTAAACGATTAACCGGCTGCCAGTTCGCTGATTTGAATGGTGTAATCGATTCCTCGCTGCCACCTAGTCGATTTTAGTCGCGTAATCGATCGTAAAAAAATTCGAATTGCGTAATTAATTAGCTGAATGACAGCCCGACAATTAGTACTTTGAAACAAAATCCCTGAAACAACTGCGAATTTTACGCCCTAATTACGACAGCTTTTTGTGCCTTTTCAACGCAGTTTGGTAGTTTGTCGTCGAGAACTAGAGCCGAAATCCTTACCTTGAACCCCCTGGTGAAAATGTAGCACAGGATTGGGGTGACGAAGGCGAAGATATTCATTAGAAGATTCGAGAGGTCCACCAGCCAGTACCATGAATATACCACTTCACCGACGACGATCCTGAAAAATGGCGAATTTTTGGGATTGTAACGGGATTCTGAAGGCAAAATATCGTTTTCTGGTCTGCAGAAAGATAGAACAAGCTCTCCGTTGACCTATTATAGGGTTTTATTACTTTTTAACGCCGAACTTGTGTTTTAAAGGGATTATGAAATCAAAATACCGTTGTCTGACCAGCAGAAAACTAGAAAAATTCGTTTTACCTCCATTATCGATTGAAACTTCAAACTCACATAAATAGCCGAATGGAGGCTGAGAGAGTGGAGCAGAGGAAGAAAAAAAGGAATACACAGACTGTCAGGTGGGCTGCACGGGTCTCGGTGTCACGGCGCGGCATCTCGGTTGGCTAAAAAGAACCAAATTACGGTGTATTGGATTACGATACAAAAGTTTAATTTTCGATCTTTTGTTTCTATGCTTTTCAAAAGTCAATTTTATCGATTTAAAAATCCTGCTAAAACCGATTACGATATCAAATAGAAGGCAGTTCGCCGAAAACGCCGATTTTGCATTGTTAGAAAACGGATTATTCGATTACGCCATGAAAATCGAGTCCGATTAGCCTATCGATTACGCTAACAAATTGGCACCCAGCTAGCGAATTGATTACGGTATTTAAACATGGCAGTTTGGCCGAAATTACGTATTTTTAGGCTTTAGAATATTCAATTACGCTATGAAAAATGAGGCGATCTAGCCGATCAATCACCCCATGAAATTAATCCCCAGCCAATCGATTACGCAATCAAAATCCGACCTGATCCTTCCTCAAAATGGACAGCATCGATCCATTCAACCATAATAGAAGAGCTGCAGGCAATCCATAGACAACCATTCCATATATCAGCCCCTCTTGGATGAGTTTATATAAAGGGAGATTCTTGAGGACTGTTGTCTCCACGAACATTGTCTCTTCATTGTATCTGAAAGTATAGAATACAGGGTGTCCCAAAAAAAAACCCCCCCTACCTAGCGGTCCGCAGTCGATTCCGATTTTTACGATTTAGGTATCTATCGAAAGCTCTCGAAAAGGCGAGAAAACAAGGAGGGTTGAATTTCTTAATTCAGCCTTTTTATTTGCTAATTTTATGTCCAAAAACCATGAAAACTGCTGATTTATGCGAGATCTGCATGCTAATTGCGAAATCCTACTATATATAAAAAATAGTGTCTGTGTGTGTGTGTATTTGCATGCAACTTCCGTAAGTATGTACCGCACCTACAGCCTCAGGGCAAGGTTTTCAAGGTACGTATGATACGTCATTAGGTGCGTAAGGATCCCGAGATGGGTGCACACATATAAAATTTAAGAAAATCGGCTGTTTTCGCTATTAAAATTAAGTTTTTGTAAATATATCGAAAATCCTCTTTGTTAGGAGGCAATTAGCATTGACCGGAAGTGGCCGTAGCCGATAAAAAGGGAGGGAGGGTGCGCTTTTCTTTTTTTGGTGATCGGCATTCGGCAAGCCCTATGTAAAGTCAAAGTTTCAGATGCTAAAAAACGGGTCCAGGGTTGTAAAGCCGCGAAGCGGTTTTTCAACCCTGGTTCCTGATAAAAAATTCTCGGCTTTTTAGGAAAACCTGAAATATCGATAGAATCAGATTAAATCTTAGAAAACGAAACCCGCTTGTTTTCTCGCCTTTTCGAGAGCTTTCGATTGGCATAAAAATCATTCCGATCCGATCCGATTGACGGCCTCTAGAGGGGGGGAGGGGGTTTTTTTTGGGACACCCTGTAGTCAGTTGGATGGCAGTTTATATAGAAAATGGTTTAAAGGGCCAGTCAAGACATATTTCGATCTCCAATTCCTTGTCAAGATATTGGGAAGGCAGAAATCTTGATTTTTCTGGCCATGGTCTTGCCTTGTACGCCCCTTTAAGCCAAAAATTGCTTGAAATGGGCGATTGCATGACAGGTTAGCTATTAGAATAGTTTAAAGGAGCATCGAAGACATATTTCGACTTCCAGGCCGCTTTAAAGGGTCCGGCAGGGCATTGGAATGGCCCTTTTTGGCATTTTTAGAATTAGCTATGAGTTTGGCGCGCCGCTGCACTCAACGCGCAACCTGCGCGACACTTGCGTCGCGTGTCGCGGGACGGCCAAATAGATCATTGACTTCTCAGTCCCTTTAAAGCTCAAACTGCCTCACCTGAATTCCCAAAATCGTATGATATTCAGACTGATTGCCAAGAGAATGACCACTGCGACGGCAAGACGAGAATTTCGGATCCCGGCCAGTCGTTTCTTCCATGGATTGCTTGGGTGGCAGATTGCCTAAAGCCGCGGATTTGGAAGCCACCAAAGTCCAGAAATTCAAATTGTTTCGGTGAAACAACCCATTTGTCTGCCAACTGGAGGAAATTAGGCGAAAAAGTGTGTTTTTTGGCCGCATTTGAAGTTTTGAAATTATTTAGAAACGAAAAATCTGATTTTTCCATTGTATTAAACTCGTATGAAATACTCTAGAGAGCAACAGTAAGAAAAGCGCAGACTCAACCGAACAATTTTCGAGTAAGATGACCAGGGGCGTAGCCAGAAAAAAATTTCGGGGGGGGCCCGAAAAAATTTTTCCAAACAACTCAAAACATTGCCGCAAAAACAGCGCCGCAGGCAAAAATTTTTGAAAAAGGGTTACATAGCTCTACAAATAGCCGTAAAAACGTGCAAAAATAGCGCCGCAGGCAGCAAAATTTTTGAGAAAATAAAAATCATAAGGGTTCCTTATGAAATTTTCGGGCCCCGGCCGATTTCGGGGGGCCCGGGCCCCCGGGGCCTGTATTACGCTACGTCCCTGAACATGACAATCAGTAGGCTTAAAAATCGAGTTTTTTTTACCCTAATTCCATTTTTAAAAATTTTCCACAATCAAAAAATTCTATATTCATTGATTTTCCGCTAAACTGGCAACTAATAACTAATTCTAAACAGATACCGTAACCCCAACAAACCTGAAATCGTTGTGCACAGATGAGGGTGAGTAGCCATATCGCCGCATAATTGACAGTCAATACAAGTGGATAGCCATAACGGACAGAAATAGAGGAGAGACGGAGAAGGAAGGAGGAGAGTTCTTTCGAGGAGGATGAGATATATTGCTCGATGGCTGGGAGGACGAGGACAAAGAGGGAGAGCAGCAGCTGAAGGCCATTACAGATGGAAAGCGCCACCAGATAGGTGAGGAGAGATGTCTTCCGGAAATAGCCATTGTTTGACACGCTGAAAATGAGGTGATATTGAGTTTGTAGCCTAGGTTGTAGCCCAGTTTGCAGTTTGGCAGGCAGCTCATCGATTTTATCGATTTTCTGGGGTGTGGTCCACGTAAAATCGAAAGCTCGAATTTTTGTTGCCTAATGCAGTTGAATTTTGCGGTTTTTCCAGTCCTAAGCTGTATAGTTTGTGGTCCAGTTTCGAAATTGGATGCTAGAAAAACGATTTTGATCTTTTTTATAGTCATTAGTTTTCAGAAAAACGGGGAAATCGGACTTTTATGAGAATTTATATTTAAAGGCCGTTTTGTAGGCGTTGTTTCCGGATTTTGTAGTTTATGGTTTGTAGTTTCAAATTGTCTTATTTTTTAGAACTATCGATCAATTTTTACGCCTAAACACCCACCAAAAGAACACGGCGACGCAGGCGCAATTCAGGAGAAATCCCAGCGAACAGAGAAGGGGCTCGATGAATACCATCAGCACACAACTGAAATCGATAGTTTGTAGTTGGCAATCTGTAGTTTGTAACATTGTGTACTGTAGGGTTTATATTGTCCTACAGTAACCATGTTGTTGGGCACCAATGGCTTTTTAATGTCCCAACCTCAGCGTTGCCCCACGGCAATCGATCGCCCATGAGGATGAGGATGAGTCATTCGAAGACATTTTGATGAGCACCAGCTCGAGCTCCGGGTAATCTTCAGAATTGGGACGATCGATCAGTACTGAAACCGGAAGTTGACGAGAGAGCGAGAGAGCGAGAGAGAGGGACAGCTGGCGAGAGAGAGATAGAGAGAGCGACAAAAAGAAAATTCTTTGAAAAATGACCGTGAAATGAGCGATTTTTGGAGTGTTTTGTAGTTTATTAGCGACTTATAAGTGCCAGCTGATTCTAGAGAGCTGATTTCTTATCAAACTGACATCCCAATGATATAAATTAATTGAAAAGACGAGAGCGCAACAAGGAACAAGTCTAAAGGTATGGTAAATTCCGATTTTTCGCACAATTTTGTAGCTTGTAAGCCTTAAAATCGTCAACTGACTAGCAAAAAGCCTATTTCCAATTACCATAAGCCGAACGAAAAATGGACCGAAAACACAAAGATCAGAGCTCGACACTCGAAAATGTTGTGCAAACGGCGAAGCATAAAGGATATCTGGACGTCGAGTCGAGGTCTTTTTTGTGAAGAAAAGGTGGACAAGAATCGCGGCGTAATTTGGAGTGTATGGAATAGAAAAGGGAGAGGAAAGGAATAGAAGATGCCTTAAGGGACATTGACACAAAAGGAGGCAGAGAGAGAAGAGAGAAGGGGAATTCTAAGGGCAAAACGGGATTGAGAATTCAATTCTGAAAGGGAAGGGGAGGACGGGGATTCGAGGAATTCTGAAGAAAAGGATTGCGGAGGGAATAGAATTTGAAACGTAGAAGAGAGAGAGAGAGAGAGAGAGAGAGAGAGACAGAGAGAGAAATTCTCAATTTGATGCCACAAATCACGATCGTACCTCTAATGGGAAGCAAGGAGAGACAAGGATAGAATACAGACTACAACAAAACCACGAGGGTTCAAAAAGCAGTATTCTGGGCACCAGAATAGCTCTTGGTACGGGTTTGGTAGGTATTTTTCAATTGCCCAGCAAAATGGACGCGCTAGTCGCTTGACTGAATGCCAGTTAGAGCACGGAACACTCAAAAATACGTCTTGATGTTGATATAAAGTTTTTCAATATGAAGCCTGGATGCCAGTTCGATTACAGAATACCCTAAACAAGCTCAAAATTACCTCACACACTAATTTTTTGGGAGTTTTAACCTTTTCGAATCTTTGGCTGGCTGCCAATTAGGGTACCTAGACTACAAAAAAAAAACAGAAAAATAGATTTTTCCGGGATTTCACGGTGTTCAAAACGTAGCTGGCCGCCAGCTTGACTACCTTACCAGCAAGCAACCCAAAATACGGGCTGGTGAAGTGTTTTTAGGAGGGGAAGAAAGGACGACTAACTGGCCCCCAGGGAAGAGGAGGAGGAGAACAAAATAGAAAAGCCTATTCTCAATCTATCGTCATTACATTGGTGGTGTTTTTAGGTTTGTGGCGTACACCATCCAAAAACACACAATAAAATTCGGGGGCCCGAAAAAGACAAATTGTGGAGTAATTGAAGGGTAATAGATTTAGGGGGAGGGGATGGATGACGATAGTAGCGGACCGAATCGATGGAATGGACGGCAGATTAAGAGAATTACCCGACTAAAAATAAGTCTACAGCTACCAAAATAGTTTATTTTAAAAATTTAGACAAAATTTTACCCGAAAATCGATAGAATGCATGCCAGGTTGAGGATTAAGAATCTAATTAAAATTTCAATCAATCTCAATTAAATCTAATTAAAAATAGATATAACTGACTGCCAGAAAAAAATTTTAAGTACCGAGAAAGGCATGGCCATGGATTTTGTTAACTATGGATTGCCTATGGATTTGGCGATCAGGTGGCGTGTGCTTTGCGTGTCGCGGCGCGCAAAACCCATAGGAAATCCTTGGTCGTGCCTTGCTCGTCCCTTTAAAGTGCCAAATGGCAAGTGGGTCTCGGAAAACTCAACCCTGAAGGAATAGATAAACTGACATCCAAACTGCATATTTATTTGGGGTATCCGTTGACTGGCCGCCAGAAAACTCAGTCCAGATCAAGAGATCTTTAAACTGACATGCAAGGTAGACATTAATAAGGTATATCCGTTAAATGGCTGCCATCAAACTCAAACCGAAGCCAGAAATCGTGAAACCGGCAGGCAAAATGCACATTAATTCGTTAGTTCCGTTAACTGGCTGCCAGATAAGCTTCCCAGGTGAGAGTTGGCCCCGTTGGACTACGGTAGGGCAAAGTAGGGCCTTAGAGGAGATGATGATTTGGTATGAAATTGATGACAATAGCTGGGAGGTTGGAGCGTGAAAAGGAGGGTGGGAATCGCCATGAATTAGCCGGGTTTATAGGAATCGAACGGAATGGAAAGAAACGAAATAGAGTGGAAAGGAGGAATCGAATGGAATTGCCAATTGACTAGAAGTAGGGAAGGGAAGAAGAAGCTAAAAGAAGAGAGAAAATGGCTGGTACCTGAAAACAAACGTTCCTTCCTCTAGCACTTCCTTCTTCAGCTTTTGTTAGCTTCTTCTATCTACTCAAATCCACGTAGACTTCATTACACAATGAAATAGGATCCCAGAAAACACAAAAAAACAACAATTTAAAACCTAAAATCAAGAACCGAAATAGGAAAAAAACCATATTTTAGGGTTTTCTGACATCTTGTAATGCTCTCAAAATTTCAAGGACTATCTAAATTGTTAAATTAAATTATTTGACTGCTATTTAGCAGCCAGTATACGCATACGGACAAAAGATTCGGAGCTTTTGGATTCTGAAGGATAGGAATGTTAAGAAAGAAAAGCAATAAAAAGCACCACAATAACAATTACACAGATTTGCGCATTTGAAAGGGATTTACAAGCCAAAAATCCATAGATTTTCCCCAAATAATCAATGCTCAGGGTTCAAAAAGACACCCCGAAAATGGGTTCGACGGCTGTTTGAATCGGATGGGGCAATTTTTAGCGTGGCGGAGAATGGGGAAGGGGAGAATCGTGGGAGACATTCTCTCTGTCTGCCAGTCATTGCAGCCAGCCATTTGTTTCTCTATTCATTTGTCGTGATGTCCAAATATCGGAGGGCGTCAAGAGGAGTGTGGCGTAGACTTGGGTCGGAGATAGACAAAGAGAGACTGCGAGAGAGAGAGAGAGAGAGTGAGAGAGAGAACGAGAGAGAGGGAGCGGGCGATAGAGAGACCCACACAGAGAGAGACAGAGAGAGACTGGAGAGAGAGAGAGAGAGAGAGAGAGAGAGAGAGAGAGAGAGAGAGAGAGAGAGAGAGAGAGCGAAAACGGCATCCCGAGTTGTGAATATTTCATGTCGATTTGTGTCCCTGGTGTCTGTCTGTCTGTCTGTCTCTCTCTCTTTCTCCCTCACTCTCTCTCTCTCTCTCCTCTATCTGTCTGTCAAAGAATATAGAAAAGCCTCTTCTCATACTAATGATGATTCTGTAGATGATGAGGATCTCTTGCTCTCTCTTTTTTTTGCATCTTTTCCCTTCAAAAAAGCCATTCCCTCCCCTATCCCCCAACAATAACAATATGTAGAAATAAGGATATGCAGGAGATATGTGCCATCCCTCAAAAACATCCACCCACCACCCAGAGGAGGGCCCAAAGCCCCCTAAACAATCAAATCTGAGGTCAGCTGCATGGGTGCTAATTTGGCTCAAGAAAATTATTTTAGCACCTAGATGTCGCTTCACCTTTAAAAATCAGGTATCTATCAGGTTGGTAGATAAGTCCTGTCAAAATTTTTTTAAATCGCTCTATATAGCCGCAGACATGGCCGATTTTAACGTTTGATACCTGATTTGATAGATCTTGGGTTGCACTATAATGGGAGCTGCCGCACAAGGCCGAAAAGTTACGGGACGCCGAGTTACAGCACCGGGAAGTTTTTCATAAAATCTTGAAAAAGCTTTTTAGCGTGATATCTCTGCATAGAGAAATTTGCATGCGATACCTTCAACACCAATCGATAGCTCTCGAGGAGTAGATATCGATAGATGTTGAGATCGTCAAAAATGGACACCGAATGGCCGAGATACGGGTCCTTGAAATTTGGTTGATTGCTTAGAACTTTTCCCGAAATCCCATACATTTTACGCATCTGTGACAAATTTTGCCAGTTGATTTTTGAGCGCTCGGAGAATGTTTTGTCTAAATGTATGGGAATTCGGAAAAAGTTCTAAGAAATGGACCAAATTTTAAGGGCCCGTATCTCGGCCATCCGGTATCCGAACGTCATCTCGGCCTCATCTCTCTCTCTCTCTCTCTCTCTCTCTCTCTCTCTCTCTCTCTCGCAGTCTCTCTCTCTGTCTCTCTCTGTGTGTCTCTCTCTATCGCTCGCTCCCTCTGTCTCGTTCCCTCTCGCTCTCTCTCTCTCTCTCTCTCTCTCTCTCCTCTCTCTCTCTGTCTATCTCCGACCCAAAGACTACGCCACACTCCTCTTGAGCATCCCGGGTTGTGAATATTTCATGTCGATTTGTGTCCCTGGTGTCTGTCTGTCTGTCTCTCTCTCTCTCTCTCTCTCTCTCCTCTATCTGTCTGTCAAAGAATATAGAAAAGCCTCTTCTCATACTAATGATGATTCTGTAGATGATGAGGGATCTCTTTTCTCTCTCTTTTCTGTCTCTTTTCCCTTCAAAATGGCCATCCCTCCCCTATCCCCCTAACAATAACAATATATAGAAATAAGGATATGCAGGAGATATGTGCCATCCCTCAAAAACATCCATCCACCACCCAGGGGAGGGACTAAAGCTCCCTAAACAATCAAATCTGAGGTCAGCTGCAAGGCAGCAGCGTTAGTCTGGCTCTAGGAAATTATTGAAGCGGCTAGCCGGTGCTGTTCCTTGAAAAACTGTTAACTGGCAGGTAGGTTACCAAAAAAGTCCAAAAGAATTCCACCAAATCTTTTAAAGCGATCGGAAAGGAAGGCTAAATCGATAGAAAACCCAAACAATCAAATTTTGATGATGGTAGAAAGGCTCTAAAAAATACAGAAACGGGTAGCGCCAAACACAGCCAAAAATCCATAGGTTAGCCTTGCCGGTTTCTTTAAAAGCTAGAAAGTAAATTTTTTGAATAAACTGGCAGCCAGGAATGGGAATGATATGAGAATTCAAGTCCAGAACCCAAAAATATTCTATTTGCAAGCGAGCTAAGCCAAAAGTTCGAATACCAGCCTGAAAATTTCTTTGCTGTTTGACATTTCGAAGCCTGGCAAATATGAAGAAGATGAAGAAGTCTGGAAAATGGAGAGATGGGATGGAGAAGGCTGCAATTATGTTTATTATCGAAAGACACGCAACTTTTCAGAATCTCACGAAGGGGAGAGAGAGGGATTCAAATTGGAGAGAGGGAAGCGAGAAACCGAATTTTTGGTTGAAAGGCCCTGGAAGAAGAGATTTTAATTGGGATCTGGTCCAATTAGGGACGTTGAAAGGCTGGGATTTTGAGACATATCTCTCTCTCTGTGTCTGTCCCTCTCTGTCTCTCGTCTCTCTCACTCACTCTCGCTCTCTCTCTTTTTCTCTCTCTCTTTATCTCACTATCTCTCTCTCTCTCTCGCTCTCTCATCTCACTATCTCTCTCTCGCTCTCACACTCATTCTCTTTCTTTCACCCTTCAAAAGGATGACTCGACAAATTGGGTACCTAATTTTCCGATTTTTAATAGCCCGCTGGTTGCAGTGGATGGCAGATGGAAGTCTCGTGGAATCACAGCAATGGATACTGTAGTAAAAAGCATCAAAAAATCGCCTTACAGCTAGATGCACGAATCTATTGCTAGCCAGCTGACAAGCTCGATTTGAATGGAACGGGGCAAGGCAAGCTATGGATTCTCGCTGGATTTAACTGCGCTGCGACATGCAATGCGATGAATTCGAAAAAAATTTCAACTGATATAAATCGATTACGACATCTTAAAGCTCGCGAAGCTGCGTGCGCGTTGCGTATCGCTGTGCGGCAAAATCCCTAAAAATTGGTTGCTAAAAATCGATAATCCATACCCAATCGATGCTTTGTCAGTCCCTTTAAAATCCATAAAACCCTGTGTCAACTGGAAATATTGGGGAGGTGTTCTCCTCGGAATTGTTGTGTTTTCAGAGAGACCGAAGACACCACCCAATTCTGGCCTC
>CATQJA010000798.1:0-26247 GCA_958295435.1 Mesorhabditis spiculigera
TAGGCGGGAAAATTTCACTTTACGGTATGGTCCTGTATCGTAAATTTTTCAACTGGAATCGGTGCAGCTCGGATGAGTTTGTGCGTGTTTCAGTTGAAAAACGATTGGGAAACATTTCTGGACAAAGTTATAGGCTTTAGAAAATCGCTAGTTCACTTTATGGTATGTGAACGAAACCTCAATTTTTGAACAGGAAACGATAAAGCTCGCTGGAGATAAAGCGTTCTGAGTTGAAAAACCATTGGGAAATTTCAAATAAGAAAGTTACGACGTTTCAAAGATATTTTTGCTAAGGACTGTGGGCTACGCAACACTCCTATCCCCGCATTCTAACGCGTGCGCCTCCGCCAGCGCTTACGCAATCTATCTAAAAGCATTTATAATTTTTAAAACTAGTGTTGTAAGCATATAATAGATAAATAACAGTTTGTGGTCTCCAACGTTGTCGTAGGTGGGCTGTCGCTTCGGATGGGCTGCCGCCCCACTCTTCCCGGAAACTGGGGCGCCTCAGCGCTGCAGCGCCCTCGGGCGCCCCGATTTCGAAACCCCTGTAATGAGCTCGCACCTATCCGAAGCGACTAGGCCCCCGGTGGTATCGAAGCCTTATTTTTGGGCTTAAATTGGGTATTCAGCTGGGGCAAGCCCTTCAAAAAGGCCGATATCTTGGTCAATTTTCATAGTAATTTCAAAAAGCTAAGAACTTCTGTCCAGGAAGCGTTTCCCAATCGTTTTTTAACTGAAAACGCATGAACTCGTCGGGATACATCGATTCCAGACGAAAAAATGACATTTTGAGAACATACCGTAAAGTGAAATTTAGCCGTAGTAGGCTACTTCTTTGCTATAGCAATTTTATAATACGCTATTATGAGACGTAGTGATGGGGTTATTCAAATCAAATCTTGACTCAAATCTGAGAGCTCAAATCTGAATATTTGAAGGCAAAATTTCAATTTCAAATCGGCGGATTTGATTTGAAACCCAGTGGACTGGTTCAAATCAATCCGGAGGATTTGATTAAGCTTCCGGTCCTTAATCAAATCTTATGGAGATGCCGGCATGCAAATCAGAAAAAAAATCGCTATGGCCGAGCTGGCGCGAACCGGAAATGACCTTGATTATGCATACCATCATACAATTAGCATCCGCGTAATGAGCTATTGATTTTTCGACTCCTTTCAAAATCCTCGTTCAAATCTTCAGATTTGAACTCAAACCTCGAAAGTCCAAATCAAATCGATTTGATTTGAAGTGCTGAAACCTTATTCAAATCAAACCGTCAGATTTGAGTAGGCGGATGCAAATTAGATTTGAGATTTGAATAATACCATCACTAATGAGACGTAACTAAAACACTTAGTATATTTTTGGCGCCCTTTCGAACGACGTATAGGAAATTCTGTAAAAATATCGAAAAATGCCCAAAACTAGCTTTCGACACTACACTCCCATTTGTAAAACTCGTTTATTTTTTTTCCTCCAACTTATTTATAGTACGGTATTCTGGGATGTAATTTAAACTCATAATATATTTTTGATGCTCTATCAAATAACATTGCAAAAATCCCGAAACCTATTAAATTCGCCGAAGAAAATCTCCCTGCTCGAAATAGAGCAGAACCCAGCCTCGAAACACTTCCGCGCTATTTACATTAGAAAAATAAGAACTTCAGGAAAGAAACCAGGTCCCCCCCCGATATTGCGAAAGAACCCTCATTAGAATCGACCATCGCTGTGGGTGCACTTCGGGCACCAGATCGACGAGATGGCCATCCTGCTGAGGCCAAGTCACCCTCCATCCGCGCCTATATGGCCACCTCGATGTCGACGAAGGGCCGTAACGAATGGGATCCCAGGCGCTTGAGGGACCCGGGGCTTATCGTGCAATTCCGTCGTACGCTCATCCCCGCCATCCACACCATCATAGAGGTCAATTTCGGGGTTTTGACTGTCTCGGACTCATCGCGCTTGTCCAGGCACGACTACAGGGTGTCCCAATAAAAAACGGCCTCTCAGTATTGCAGCAATGGGAACGGCGTGAACGCGAGATTGACGCCATCGTGCTTAAGGACCTTGACGATCCTTACTACACAATTGACAATGCTTTGTCGAGGGAATTTAACGCTGGTTTGTGCTAGATTTCTTCACTACAGGATGCCCCAAAATACCCCCCCTACTAGCGGCCCTAGAAGATTTGCAGTTTGGTTTCTTTCGCATCATCGGGAGGGGGGAGCATTTTTTTACTTAAAAACTAATTTTTCAACTGTAAATAGTGGGAGCGTTTCTAAGTGCAGGGGGGGAAATTTTACGCGGCGGGGGGACGGAACATGCACGCCTTTTCAATCTTTTCTTTTTATCGCGGGAATTTTGCAAGGCTTTCGATGGAGCGTCCAAAAAATTATGCTAATTTTTGTTTGGCTCGAAGTATCCTATATCCTACCTTATATAATTTTGGCGTGTATCTTTGTGTGTGTGCGAAGTCAGTTTCGAGGCCAGATTTGAGGGCCTTCCCGTGTCCAAAATGCCTCAATTCCGCGTCACTTGGGGGAATCGACCTTTCTGTTTCCGATGGCGTTCTCAGAATTTTGATAAAATACAAGTTTACAAAGTTAAACCCGGTTTTATTCATTTTTGGGGTCCCTGAGAGCTAATTTGCATAATATGAAAAAAATACAAATTTCCTCATTCTTGCAAGTTGCACGCGCGGGTGTGGTCGGATGAAGGGAGGGGTCTGAAGGACCCAAGCTATCGGAAAGTCAAATTTCTCATGCAAAGGCCGCATTCCAGCGCCCAAGGCCCGCGAAGCGGGTTTTGGGCGCTGGTTGTAATATAAAAAAGTTATAGTAATGAAAACAAAAATGAACTTTCAAAATCGGGTTGAGCGGCGATTTTTCGTCCTTTTAAAAACGCCATTCGATAGAGCATTCAAAAATATACTAAGAGTTTTGTTGGTAGCAAAAGAAACGCAAATTTTTTCGAAAAGCCCCTGACGTAGCCAAGGGCATTGTTCCAATTACCGAAAGCCATCGCCTATTTACAGAATTCGCTGCCCTGCCCGAAAGAATTTGCCAAGGCCGAACCGACCCCCATCAAATTGCTGCCGATCAGCGTGATCAGTGTTTCGTGATTCGTCGCGGACCCGGGGTAGGCCAGCTTGCTCGCATTGGACCTTGAACGGTTGCAGAGCCACGAGGGACTCGTCGTCATGTCTAGCTATGGCTACATGGCTTTCGTGCTGGCCACATGCAACTACGCGTTTCGCAAGTAAGATCCCTAGGCCGACCGTGACCTAATCATCTTTTAGGAACCGAACGCGCGACCACGCTGACGACTACCTGGACGGCATGTATCGCGTTGAATCGAAGTTATTCAAGCTGCCGAAGGCATTGGATGTACGCTCTTTGCCATGCAGGCTCTTGTTTTCCAACTTTTTCATGGCGGTGCAGGTTGACCTAGCAATCAAATATAAACTGTATTTACGTTGTCTTTTTTTGGTAAGTTGCAACTACATTTAAGGTAGAAATAGTTGCGAAAATAGTCAGAAAAACAGTTTAAAAAAGTCGAAAATTTGGTCATGTTGGGTCGAAAAACAAATTTTCGACATAAAATTACGTTTTTAATTAAAAGTTTTGTCCCCAAAAACATGGTTTTCTTCACGCATGTTGCGTTTTTTTGCAACGGTATTGAATAAGGGCTAAACAAGGGTCAACGTTGGAACTTTAGGGGCCTTTTATGCCTCTCGACCGCAAGCGTGAATACGAGACGGCCAGGCGGGAATGGGCCAACACCGAGCCCCACCATTCGATTCCCACCCGAGAATTGGCCATCGATCGTCTGGTAGTATTTGGCCCGATATATTTTGTTGATCCTTATTGCTTTAGCTCTGGACCGAGCGCCTCTTCGGCCGCGGCAACTTGGTGGGCCGAACGGAATCGTGCCTTCTATCACTCTCTTTCAGCCGGAGGAGTTTGAGGAGAAGCGCGACCCGATCCTGACGGCCTACGACCATGCGCCGAAATAAACTGCCGATTTTCATTAAATTACATCGTATTTTACTCGTGCCCATTAATTACTCGCTGTCGATTGTTCGTCTTCCCGGAATAAACGTTTAAAAGGTCGATTTTGTTTTTCGCAAAAATTTTTACTTGGTTTACTAAACGTATGACATGGCGTCAAGTGCGACTTGTCCCACATTTGAAAAATGCTCTGGACCTGCGCAAAAATTTCTTAAAGGGGCTCGGAAGTCAAAATTTGTAGGCGCGGATTGAAGCTACTGATCGAAAAACGAAAGGGTCACTGCCGAGAAGTGCCAGAAAAGAGATTTCGTTGCGAAAAACGTCAAATCTTTGAGAAAAACAGAAAGGTTTTCGGGGCGAAAACCACTTTTGAGTGCACGGCAATTTCAAGTCGTAATGCCTCGTAACGCGCTCAATCCTTGATCTGGGTGATTCTCGGGCCAATCCTACTATATCCTACTATATATAAAAATAGTGTTTGTGTGTGTGTGTGTGTGTGCCACTTTGAATCCACTTCCGGATGTCTGTCCGAGGATATCTCAAGAAGGGACGGGGATGCGGCTACGTATGATACGTCATTAGGTGCGTAATGGTATAGGGATCACTGCACACATATCAGATTTTTAAAAATTAGCCATTTTCGCAATTAAATTTAGGTTTTTGTAAATACCTCTTTGTTAGTAATAATTAGCATATACCGGAAGTGAGCTGTCCCCTATATAAAGAGGCCGAAGAGGTTGTTTATCATTTTTTTTGTGTCTTCTGAATAGAGGACAATTATGCAAATGGCAAACAGCATGTGGTCCGAGACGGGGCCAGGGTTGAAAAAGTCGCGAAGCGACTTTACGACCCTGGTTTGTCTCTAGAATGATCAAAATTTTATGAGAACTACGAAAATCGCGTTAGAATTTTTAAAGGCGAGGGTTTTCACGTCATAAAGAGCAAAATACCGTGCGGCGCGCGTAGCGTTGCGTTCGCATTTCCAGGAATCAACGCAAAGCGCCGTGTGCCAGATTTGGAGCCCCTTTAGAGCCCCAGTGACGTAACTATCTGCTCTCACTTTTCAGTTTTGCATGGACCGATTTTGCTTGCAAACCGCTAAAAAACCAGGAGCCCGGTCAGAATTCTTTGGATTAGAATTCCCGACGGCGGCAATGTCGACGGCTTCCGCGTCGTTTGACGATATTCCGACGGCCTTGGACTTCTCGGCGTCGGCCTCCATCTCTACGGCCACCACCGCCTCGCCTCCCACATCACCTGCGACGGCTCTATCGCCTCGGGCGGCCCATCAGTGCGTGTGGTATCAGCTCGCGTTCTTTCGCATTACCGGGGGGGGGAATCAAATTTTTTCCTAGGACGGAAGTTTCGAATATAGACAGTGGAAGTGTTTCTAAATGGTTTTTTACTATTTAAACGTGCACCTTACAAATTTTTCTTAAAAAATATCAAAAACATCGATTTTTCGACCAAAAATGGCCTATTCTTGAACAAAATTACGACTTTTTTGAAAGTTTTTAGATAATTTTTCTAGATCAAATGTAGTTATATACTACGAAAAACACCATTAAAACAGTTACTATTAAGTTACTAGACATTTCAAGACGTATACAAAAAGGATCCGATTCCCCCCCCCCCCCCGATAATGCGAAAGAACTTCATAATATTTTTGTTTTTTTTTGTTTTCCTGCCTTTCCATGACGTCTGAAATCACAGCGATCATTTCCGCTGCAGACCAAATTAATAGGTTCATTGTGAAACGACTCGCTTTTTTCAGGCTCGGCTTGGCTGAGATTCTTGGCCACGTTGAGGCCAATCGAATTGAGCGAACCGTCGACCAGAGCTACGACGGTGACGCGTACATCTATGTCAGCGACGTCAGCTTCGCCTCGGCCACCTGTCAGGATTCGTCGATACGGGGGTGTCCCAAAAAATCGACCCCTTTAGAGTTCTGGAGAAAGCCCGGATCGGGATGATTTTTACACCATTCAAAAGCCCCTGAAACGGCGAGTTTGCCACAAGCTTGAAAACCATGTTTTTATTTAAATGCGCTATTTAACAAACCATTTCGCAAAACCTTGCTATTTTTGGGGATGCATACGAGCTAATGTTATCTCAATTTCTCCAAACAAAATCAACAGAAGAAGCCCTTAATTAGATGCAGAAATCGTTCCTTAATGTTTTTAAATGCGTTGTAAAATAGTGGAGTTAAATAAAAACATGATTTTGAAAACTGTCCCAAACTCGTCGTTTCAAGGGCTTTCAGAAACTAACGTCCCCCCCCATCGGCGTCAAGCCCCTTTCTCTGCGTATTTGACTCGACGATTTTCAGGGTCTTCCCATTACCAGCGCCGGCCTCGCTCTGCCCCCGTATAAATCCTGCCGCGAAAATCCGAGTGGGATTTCCAAGTCTTGAATCAATAGACCAACTTTTGCCTCTGTGCCCCTTTTTGTTTCTTGACTGTTAGCGGGCGGGGGTAGCTTTTGTTTTTCCATCAATATCAAGCTGTTAATAATATATATACTGCGTTTTTAAACTGAATTTAATAGGTTTTATTGCTGGACAATTCTAAATGAATACTTTAACGAATTTTCAAAAATCGAAATTTTTGCCCTCTTTTGATTTCCTTCCCTCTATTTTTAACCCAATAAAATTTATAATCATGTTTTGAACAAAAAGCCATCTTTTCGAGAATTTATACAATTTATCTGAACTTTTCATATCTAAAAACTATGTGACGTTCTATAAAAATGGTTTAGATTTTGTTATAGGGCTGTAAAGATTTACAGGGAAAATTTCAACCCCCCTCCCCGCTAACGAACCAGACCCCATTTTGGATGGGGGAAACTGGGGATCCGCCGATATTGAAACCGGAAAAACCGGAAATTCACAGCCTCGTGAAACCTTGCCTTTCCTTTTAATAATAACTGTTCCCGATTTTCTTCGCGTAGTTCGATTTCTGGGCTTGCTGAAAGTACGATTTCTATGCCTTACGGGGGCCGGAAAGTCAGGAATCGAGCTTTTGAAAGTTTAGACCTAGCAGAAAAAGCGCTAAAAAGAACATTTTGCCAACCTTTAAAATATCCTTGGACGTGGCGAAAACGTCGTACTGCGTCAGCAGCTTGCGTGAGTTGACGCGTCAATTATTCATCAGCTAGAAGTTGAGCTTTAGCTGATAGGCCATTGAGCATACCTCCTCGTTTTGTCGCAGAAACTAGGGCACCGCCATCATCAACAGCGGGTTGTTCATCTCGCGCATGCCGATGTCGGTGTAGACGAACTAGAATAAGGAGGGAATCGAATTTCCGTAGTACACGGGTCACACCAAAAGCCGACTTTCACAATCCCTTTAAAACGGATTTTTGCGCACCTTTCCAAGCCGCGACCCGTCATTTTTCAGGAATCCTGACGACTACCCCGCCATGGCCAAATTTACCGTCGACTCGTTAAATAGGAAGCTGGAAGCTGAAGGGCTGACCGGAAGATGCCATGAGTTGCACCTAGAAAGCGTGAGTCTCTCGCTCTCTCTACCTATCTCTATCTCGCAGTCTCTCTCTCCCACTCTCCCCCTTTCTCTCTCTCTCTCTCTCTCTCTCTCTTCCAAACCGCGAGAATACGTTGAATTCCAGGTAATTTCCGTGTCCGCCTGGGTGCCAGAGGCTGACTTTGGCCTCTACGAGATCCGCTTCACCACATTGCCGAACAAAGCTCGCTACAAATCGGTCAGTCTTTTCTTAGGCTTGGATTAGGGTTCGGGTTAGCTTAAGCTTGGCTTAGGCTTGGGCTTAGGCTTGAGGTTAGGTTTACGCTTCTGCTTGGATTTGGGCTTAGACTTAGCTTAGGCTTAGCACTCGGCCGCATTTTGAAAAAAACGCAAATATTTGCCTTGTAAGTCAACTGAGTTTTTTCAGCTCATCCAAATGGCCACCGACGGCTCGTTCATCTACTCGGGCGTCACCGACCGGGCCGACTCGTACGGAAAATCGGCCGCCTGCGTCGCCAACGACAATGCCCCACTACGGCCGCTGTGCTACTGCCGTGACTACAAGCCGAGCTCTCGTCTGCCTCCCAAATGATCCCTGCTAGCCACCCCAATCCTCGCCATTTTTTGTGTATTTTATTTTCCCTTTTCGTGCTGTTGCTAGACTTGGTGCTATGATTTCCGCTTTACGGGTCACCTTTCTTGTCGTTGTCGATGGACAATTTTATACTGGTGATAAAGCTTACTCTCGGCATGTCATGGGTGCCCTCAAAGCCTTACTATTCCTCTGGCCCGGGCTCCCATGGCTGACCCGTAAAGCCTTGTCCCAATGACAGTTTACCATATGGAGGGGCGCCGCAACGCATTGCGCCGGCGCGTCCCCGCTCATTTTATGCAAATTACTCTTGCCACGGATCACGAAACCCATCACGTGCTCCTAATAACGATGTTGAGGCAGACCGTCCGCTAGTTATAAATGCACGGCATATGCGTCTACTACTACAGGCATTCCCGATATATTAGATGTCAAACTGCATACAAATTGCAAACTAAATGGATGCCAGTCTAACCAGTCTATAAGGACGTTACATCTCGGTTTCCGTTGGAGCTGAATAGCTCCAAAGTTCATCGAAATATTCGCGAAGCCTTTTTGCAAAATTCATTAGCTTTTGGCGTGATGAATATGAAATATATTACGCTTTCCCACGTACAAGGTCACGATTCCCACGTTATTTTTTTGCTTTGAATAATTTTCCTAAATTTAGATGGATAAAGTGAAAAACTGCCCCTTCTCCCCCTCTATATAAGCGACCCCCGCTTCCGGTCGATGCTAATTACTTCCTAACAAACGAGCTTTCACAAAAACTTAAATTTAATGTCGAAAATGGTTGATTTTGTAAAATTTGATATGTGTGCAGTCATCTCAAGACCATTGTGCACCTAATGACGTATCAAACATACCCGTAACTTCATCCCCTATCGAGATATCCCCCGGACAGACAGACGGAAGCGGATGCAAAGTGGCACACACACAAACACACACACACACACACACACACACACACACACAGACACTATTTTTTTATATATAGTAGGATACAACGTCTCACAATATGAAAAGCCGCGTCATCTGCTAAGTCGCGGAATTGAGAAAATCACTCGTGCATTCTCTCTCTCTCTCGCTCTCTCTCTCCTTTCTCTCTCCTTTCTCTCTCACTCTTGCTCTCTCTCACTCTCTCTCTCTCTCTCTCTCTCTCTCTCTCTCTCTCTCTCTCTCTCTCTCTCTCTCTCTCTCTCTCTCTCTCTCTCTCTCTCTGCTCCTTCTGTCGCTGGTGCAATTGCCCCAAAATTAATATAATTAAAGATATTTGGATTCGAAATTTGAATTGTTCGGTGACCACCTCGGCTTGCCGGTTTTTAATTATTTCCACTCGTCGCTGACGGTTCTTCTGTGATGTTGCCGGGCGACCCCGACGACGCCAACGAGTCGACAGATGAGGAAGAGGGCAAGAATGGTGTAGCCGCACAGGTCGGTCTTTACAAGCAATTCTCAAGACCTTAAGAACTTCCAGGTTGTACCCTCCTTCGCCACCTCGCCGGAGACGTCCACCTCCCGTTCGCAGCCCCACAAGAGAACGGTAAGCTTGCCTGATTAATGTGTGGCTAACTCCAAACTTCAGGCCCCCGCCACTTCGAACGAGAGCCTGGCTACCGGAAGACCCGTCGTCAAGCAGGCGAATAGCATGGTAGCCTTTTAGCTTAGCTGATTTTTTATTTTTTTCATTATTTTTTTTTATTTTTGGGTGTAGTATGTAGGCTAGGCTCGACCACGGACGCTGAATTGATGACGCTGAATTCGATAGATTCGATGCCATTCGCCATAAACTTTTTCGCGCCGAAATTAAACCATTTATTGATAGTATAATTTTCCGCGCATTCATTTTACGATAGCGCTTCCACTGACGAGGGAAGGTTTTTGAGCTCGGCCGGGTATTGCCACAAATAATCCACCATTCGATAGAGAATTAAAAATAAATATGAGGCTTTAATATTATTTTTTTGCCAGAGAGCTTTCCTGAAAGAAATATGACACTTTTAAAGTAGTTTTTGAGGCCCTGTAGACCGTTTTCAACAAAACTGTTGTTCTTGGTTTTTGTGTCCCAACATAAAACGATTATACTAATTTGTAGGGAAATTTTAATGAATCGAATGGTATATTTCGTTAATTCAGGGTCGGTTTGCTGAAAGGCTTACATGTATGTAGAGTGTGAAGTAGGGGGGCACTTTAACATATAGAAAAAGAAGCATGCCAAGTATCGTTGATTTTTTGATTTTTGAGCATCGTTCGTTGAATAGCTCCTTGGACAGAGAGAATTTTCTGAACAAGATGGCAGGGTTTGTATTTGAAAAATCAATCGGGAAATGCAAAATATTTGGAGGTGAAAGTCCTAAAAATTGCGCAAAAACTCCTTTAAAAGTGTTATATCTTTTTAAGGCAAGCTCTTCGGCAAAGAACGATATTCAACCTTATTCTCACAAAACTTCTCGCGTGAGAATGGGAAGGGACGAAATTGAGAATAAAATTCATGAAAATGAACGAAATTAGGGTGTCCCAAAAAAAAGTACCCCCCCCCCTCCCCTAGCGGCGCGGATGAAGCTCGGATCGGGCTGATTTTTACACCATTCGAACGCTCTCGAAAAGGCGAAAAAACAAGCGTGCTTTGTTTTTTTAATTCAAAACTCATCCCATCCATATTTAAAGTTTTTCTAAAAAAGCAGATAATTTTTCAACAGAATTTCGCAATTGGCATGTAAATCTTGCATAAATCAGCGGTTTTTGGACGTAAAATGCGCGAATAAAAATACACAATAAAGATCATGAAGCCTCCTTGTTTTTCGCCTTTTCGAGAGTTTTCGGTAGATACCTAAACGGTGAAAATCGGACACGACTGCGCGCCGCTACAGGGGGGCTATTTTTGGGACACCCTGTAATGCCAATGGACTACAGCCCGCGTTCAGCGCGCAACAGCGCTACCCACAACCACAGTGCACTTTCAGGAGAAGAGGACTCTCACTGCGATGCGCGCACAACTGTATGAGACATTCATCGCCAACTTCTCCACGATACAATCGGCCCTCAAGACCGTAATCTACGGCAAACAATCGGACAATTATCATTTTAGGACGAGCACTTTTTTACAGATGATTGCGGCGGGCAAGGATGTAGGTGCATCTACACTAATTCATGATTCCACTCTTAGACGAGCCTCAACACCAGGTTATCCGTGAAAACGCTCGGTGATATTCTGATGGAGCTGCACCGTAAGATATATGATACTGCTCGAGAGGTAAACCGCCGGCTTGACTTTATCAAACTTGATTAGGCCACGGCCCCGGAGCAGCAGCCGCCCAGCCAGGATTTTCGCCGCATCAACGACAACAGCGACGACAGCGAGAGCTCCAGCACAGGCGGCCCAAGCAACAACTCCAGCCATGACGACGTAGCCGACGAGTCTAGGAGTTCAGACACCTACGACCCTGACGAATCGATCGAGCAAAGTGATGACAGCGACGAGTCCACGGAGCAAGAGAGTGATGGCGATGACGAGTTTATGGTGCAAGACAGCGATTACGGTGGCGAGTCTACGGAGGAGGACAGCGAAGATGACGACGAGAAGCCACAGGTTCACAAATTTTACCATTTTATATCTTCTTACAATACACTCCAAACGAGTTTTTTTAAGCTTTAAGCCCCTGGAAAAGTTAAGCTAAGCTTAGCCTTATGCACTAATTGCATTATGGTGCTAATGCCTCGCTTGAGGTTAGGCTTAAGTTTAAGCGCAAGTAAGCTTATCTTTTGCATTATACTGCCATGCGAGGTCAAAATGGGGTCATTTGGGCCTTAACCTAGAGCTAAGCTCATCGTGGCTCAAGCCAAGCTTACGCTTCGTTTGCTTGAAGCTAGGATCAGGCTTAAGCTTGGCCTAACTTTTTCAGAGGCTTAACGCTTAAAAAGCGGCGTTTGGAGCGTATTGTAGTCAAAATCCGCACGGCCCCCCGCCCCGAAGTGCATTAGCACCTTTCTTATGTTTTTTATATTGTTTTTATAAGTAAAAACTGCTATAAAAATGCTATGTAACGTGCTATAAAAATGGCTTACATTTTGTCATAGGTCCGTAGAGAATATCAATCAAAAATTTGGTTCCCCCGCTAACAGTCCAGAACCTAGGTTTTTGCGCCTTGCCTAGACTAACGCATCCAATCCACTGCAGAAGCGCGCGGACCCGCTGCTGTCGTTCGACGAGTTCAGCCAACTGCCGCTTGATGTATGGCTGATGGTGATGGACCTCTTCAGCCCGATCGATCTGCTGAACCTCGCCCGCTCACACACATTTTTCAAGGTGCTTCTTTGGTGGACGGTACAGTTCTATTTCGAGGGGAGGGAAACTGTGCGGGGGAAATTTTCCTTCGTTTTGTTATAACTCTTTTATATGATGCTATTTTGAGTTGCAATTAAAACTCTTACTAGGGAAGTCCAAGATACCCGCAACACGAATCGGGCTGAAAATTTGCACAGTTATAGAACCGACCATGCTGATCATCGCCTCGTTTTCCGAATTTGCTACCGAGTTTAAATAATTAAGATATTAAACTTTAAAAATGGGCCAAAAACCCGCTACCCTGACCCTGGCTCACTAAGCGGGTGGGGTTCAAGAGGCCTTTGGGAAGCCCCCTTTCCAGAGCTTCGGTAGTCAACTGGTAAGCGCCTCGAATCCCAGGTGGAGGGTCCGGGTTCGGACCCGGTCCGCCCATTTTTCTTTTGCTTTTTGCTAATTTTGCGCCGCACATGTGGCGCGTGTCCAGATTGTGTTATGCACACCCATTTACGTACATCCTAGAAATGAAATTCAACGAAATCATAAATTTTAGAAAAAACTTTATAAAGACAACACTAGTAAAAAAAATTGTTAAAAAACGGGTATTCCGTAATTCGACGGCAGCAAACGGCTCATCTGCGTGTAGTAAAAAACACAATCTGGACACGCGCCACATGTGCGGCGCAAAATTAGCAAAAGCAAAAGAAAATGCGCGGACCGGGTCCGAACCGGACCCTCTACCTGGGAAGCGAGGCGCTTACCAGTTGACTACCGAAGCTCTGGAAAGGGGGCGTCCCAAAGGCCTCTTGAACCCCACCGGCTCTAGTGAGCCAGGGTCAGAGTAGCGGGTTTTTGGCCCATTTTAAAGTTTAATATCTTAATTATTTAAACTCGGTAGCAAATTCGGAAAACGAGGCAATGATCAGCATGGTCGGTTCTCCAACTGTGCAAATTTTCAGCCCGATTCGTGTTGCGGGTATCTTGGACTTCCCTAGTTAGTATATCTTTTGACGCTCTATCGAATGGCAGTAAAGGTATTTTTGAAAGATATGGAAAATGTCGAAAACTAGCTTTCAACTCCACGATCCCATGTGGAAACACCGTATAAACCTTGTTTTTGCCATAACTATTTTATAAAACATTAGTTTTAGATGAAATTAAAACTCTTAGTATATTTTTGATGCTCTATCGAATGACGGGTTCAAAATATCGAAAAACTGGCGAAAATGCCGAAAACTAACATTTCGGCACCAGTTTCAATAGTTTTTTTGTTTTTGCCATCACTTTTTTATATTACAATATTTTTAGCTAAAAGAAAACTCTTAGTATATTTTTGATGCTCTATCGAATGGCGTTGCAAAAATACCGAGAAAATAGCGAAAAGATAGAAGTTTTGGCGAAGCAAATCCCCCCGCGAAATAGAAGAGAACCGAAAACTTTCTACTAGAAACTAGGAAAATGTTTCAAAATTCGAAAATTTGGTCATTTTGGGTGGAAAAGTCAATTTTTCGAATTCCAGAATCACGTCACGAGTTCCCCGAAGAAATGGGGCTACCTGCAGAAGAAGAATATCACGCGCAGCCACGTCGCTTGCCGCCCGCAGCACAAGACCGCTATCGCTGGATTCGGTGAGTTCTTCTGCTCATCATCATCTTCCTCTCTTGTGTGCTCATTTTTTTGTGCTTAGGTTCTGTTCGTACCGTTCCGCATTGGAGATCCTGCTCAGCAACGCGTACTTAGATCAGGTGCGTGTGGACCGGACGACTAATTCGGTTCGTTCCGGTCCCTGGACTGGAACCAAATTGTTTTACCAAACCTACCAAATCAACGGTTTTAGATTATAGAAACTCATTCAACATCATCAGCGTTTTCAAAAAATTTTTGTGTTCCAAAAATAAGAAAATGACGATAAGCTAAAAAATGCTCGTGTATTCAAAATTTGCTAAGAGATTTTTATAGTTTTGATTAATGAAAAGCCCACTCAAAGCACTTTAAAGATACAGTGCGTATCAAAAAAGATAGAGCCACTTGGTTTTTCGCCTTTAACTTCGCGTCGTGGTATTTTCTAGCGAAGTTAAGCATACACATCTTGTAGCCCTTAAAAAGGCGCATCTTTTTGTGTAGTTGAAATTTTTCTATGATTGATATTAAGCTTTATGATGAAAACAAGCAAATAGAGCCAAAAACACAAGTATCAAAAAGATAGAGCCACAATTTGCATCCACTTTACATGCGCTTTGAGCTTGCAAATTACATGGTAATTCTCATGCAAATCGTTCGCTTCATCCAAATTAACGAAGGCCGCAGGAAAATCTGATTGAATAGTAGCAATAAAAAGGCTAATTTTTTGTTAAGTGTTCGCTTCATTTGCGCGCTTAGGAAATGGTTAGAGCGATAAAATTTTTCTGCGGCCCTCGTTGATTTGAATGAAGCGCACGATTTGCAAGACAATTACCATGTAATTTGCAAGCTCAAAGCGCATGTAAAGTGGATGCAAATTGTGGCTCTATCTTTTGATACTTGTGTTTTTGGCTCTATTTGCTTGTTTTCATCATAAAAAGCTTATATCAATCATAGAAATTTCGACTACACAGAAAGATGCGCCTTTTAAGGGCTACAAGATGTGTATGCTTAGCTTCGCTAGAAAATACCACGGCGCGAAGTTAAAGGTGAAAACTAAGTGGCTCTATCTTTTGATACGCACTGTACATCACGGGTTGGAGTGCAGTGAGAAATCATTGTTTTTATAGTTTGGCTACGGTGCCGGGCTGGGGGACTGCCCTTCCCCGAGCAGTACAAGAGCGTTCCCCATGTCCGCGCACATACTGCCTTGCTGCCGGTCAAAGGACCGACGGATGAACTGTGCCGCCAGATTGGTCCGTGAACCGGAATTACGGATTATGGAGTGTTTTTCCAGCCCTCCTCGAGCCATATCGTGTCGCGGTGTACGCCGACCCGAAAGGCCAGCCGGGCGCCTTCGGCGCAGTGCTACGGGATGTGATTGGAATGGTGGGTGACGATATTTGAAGCGGAAAACCAAACACAGCTGATTTGGAAAAATTTTGCTCAAAATCGGTCATTTTTGACAAAAAAAATCGGCATTTTGCAATTGGCCAATAAAAGATTCGGAGCGTACCGGATGACTGGGAAAAATCGGGTTCCCCCTGTTAGCAGTCCAGCACCAAGTTTCACATTGAGGGAATAGTAAAAATAGCTTAGGAAATGCGTTAAGCATCTCTTATTAGAAAATTGGATCTTGGGGGTAAAAAAATGATTTTTTTTTCTCGATATTGCGCAAAAAAAAAAGTTTTTTAGAACCGGCCATCGCTGTGGGCGCACTTCGGGCGCGAGATCGACGAGATGGCCATCCTGATCGAGGCCAAGTCTCCATCCATTCGTGCCTACATGTCCCTCTACATGCATGTCCCTCGTCCCTACATGACCCTCTACACTATCCCCGAGGCGCGTCTGCCTCTGACGCTTGAGATGAACCCGGCGCTTCTTGTGCAATTCCACCGCACGCTCATCCCCGCCATCAACACCATCATCGAGGTGAATTTCGCGGTTACTGGACTGTTAGCAGGGGGCGGGGGACTAATTTTTTTTCCAGTAATCCCGTACGCCCTGGAACTAAATCAATGTTTGTTATAGCATTTTGCACGGTTTTTAGCTATAAAAAGCTCCAAAAAAAACTTGCAAGGTCTTCGAAAAGTTCTGATTGTTTGCTCAAAAATGTAGGAATGACCAAAAACGTCAAAATTTTGCAGTTTTCAAAAAGATTTAAAATATATTTTGTAACTTCCTAGCAATCAAGATGTCCTAAGACCCTCATAAACATAGACTATTTATCATGGACAGGGAGGTATAGCCGGAAAAACATAAATTAGTTTGCCCCCTGCTAAAAATCCCCCTCGCCGCTAACAGTGCAGTACCAAAACTTGGCGGCCATATTTGCAGCAAAGCAATGGGAACGGCGTGAACGCGAGATTGACGCCGTCGTGCTTCAGCATTTCACTCCTCCGAACCAGTGGCCAGTCAATAATTTCAAGCACGAATCTCGCGAGGGTTTGTGCAATATTTTGTAATGTAATATTTCCCAACAAACACCTCCCCGCTAACAGGCCAGTACCACGGAAGCTAGCACCTATAAATTCCAGAATTCGCTGCTTTGTACGAAGAACTTTGCCAAGGCAGAACCGACGCCCATAAGATTGTTGTCGATCCCGAGCGTCGGAAGTATTTCGTGATTCGTCGTGGACCCGAGGTAAGCCAGCTTGTTCACCTTCGAAATTGAACTGTTGCAGAGTGACGAGGACTCGTCGTAGCCTGCATCAATGCCAAAATCGTGCTCGCCACGTGCGACTACACGTTTGGCAGGTCAGACAACACGGAGACTGTGGTCTACATCACCCTTAGGAACCGCATCCCCGGCGACGCCAAGGACTACCTGCAAGCTTTGGATGCCGTCAAAAAGAAGATGAAAAAGCTGCACGCGGCAAAACTGAAAGTGGGGCCCTTTGTCATTAGGATTCGGTACTGGGCTGTTAGCGGGGGGTGGTAGCAAGGGGGAAAACCACCTTCTGTGTTTCTAGCCACAAACCACCTGTTTGCAGCTTTTGATTGCTGAAAAATTATGAAAAATATTTTAACATTTTTGAAATTCGAAAATTTTGACCTTTTTGGTCATTTCCAAAAATTTTTGACCAAAAAGTCAAAAATTTTCAAAGTATTCTTTTTTCTATTGTTTTTTTAATAAAATCGAGATCCATCCATGTTTAGCCTCTCGCGGACAAGCGCATATACGAGGCGACCATGCAGGAATGGGCCAACACGCAGCCCTACAATCGGATTCCCACCCGCGAAAAGGCCATCGATCGTGTAGGAGTATTTGGCTCGATTTGAAACCATAATGTCGAAATTTCAATATGGGAGATTGATAATTTCAGAATGGAATTTTATGTAAGCACATTTCTCGGAAAAATTCCCCAATCCTCTGTAAAAAATTTCGACACTATAAAATTTCGACATTATGAGACTCGTCATTTTGATTTTGGACATTTGGAAAGTAACCCCATTGATTTAGATGTTGGACGGGCGCTCCTGGGGCCGTGGCAACCTGGTGGGGCGAAGTGAAGCGTGCTTCAATTTTTCTCTTTTCAGCCGGAGGATTTTGACGAGAAGGACGACCCGATCATGAAGGCCTACCGTCGTGTGGCGAAATAAACACGCCAATTTCCATTACATTACTGTGTATTTTACGTGTGTCCATTAATTTCCCGCTGCCGATTGATCGATTTTCACGGAATAAATGTTTCCAAGATCGAGAAAAGCAAAATACTTAATCAGAAGTAATTCTTTCTTAAAAACAATTTTTTTAGTGAAAATAGCTTATTCCTGAACGGAAAAAACTAGCACATTTTATTACAAAAATAATACAAAAAAATATCGATTTACGACCAAAAATGGCCGTTTTGGACCAATATTTCGAGTTCCAATTTTCAAAGTTTATAGATAGTATTGCTAGTGAAAATATAGTTTTACCAGCGCCCAAAACCCGCTTCGCGGGCCTTGGGCGCTGGAATGCGGCCTTTGCATGAGAAATTTGATTTTGCGATAGCGCGGGTCCTGCGGACCCTCCCCCCCCCCCGACCACACGCGCGCGAGCAGATCGTAAGAATGAGGAAATTTGTATTTTTTCACATTATGCAAATTAGCCCCCCAGATCCCCAAAAATGAATAAAACCGGCTTTAACTTTGTAAACTTGTATTTTATCGAAATTCTAAAAACAGCATCGAAAAGAGGAGGGTCGATTCCCCCAAGTGACGGAGAATTGGGACGTTTTGGACACGGCAAGGCCCTCAAATCGGGCCTCCAAACTGACATCCACACACACACACAAAGATACACGCCAAAATTATATAAGGTAGGATTTTACAAAACCTTGTAAGAATAACTTTACTATTAGGTTACTAGGAGTTTCTAGATTAATACAACAAAATTAAGACCATTATATGCTGTCTTCCTAAAACCCGAGATTTTCCCGCCCAATCACATAACAAGCTCAGAAATCACACACATAAAAAGTTTAAGCAGCCTTTCCATGTCACAGACGCGGGGTGCAAGCAACGAGTCATCTGGGAAATTCCGTTTCTGTCCTCCAGACATCCCCCGTGTGCCGACAGGAAAAAATTTGGTTCCCCCCCACCCCGGGACTACTCAAGAACCAGATTTTTACGCGAAAAAAAGATGCTGAAGTGCGCCTGATTTTGTAAAACATAATTTTCTAGAGCCCTACCGCGCACCTTCAAATTTCTGAAAGAGCACATGGGCGCCGTCCAGATGCAACACTTGAATCGTGTCGGCGAGAGCAGCATCATGAACGCCTTCGCCTTCTTGATGGGTATGTCGGTTTTGAACATCAGGAGTACTGTAACGAACTGCTTAGCTTCTTTTTCAGGTAAACAGATCCAAGACGCGCCCCGATCGCTGGCCGGTGCCGCGGATCTGCCGGCAGAGTTGCAGAAAAGGACCAGTCGAAAATACATTGACAACTAGCCATACATCCAGAAGGCGTACGAAGATGCTCGAAGATCTCTCGCTCTCTCGCTCTCTCGCTCTCCCTCCCTCTCTCGCTCTCGCTCTTTCGCTCTCTATATTTCTCTCTCTATATATATTTCTCTCTCTTTTTAGCTCACTCTCTCTCTCCCCCCCCCCTCTCTCTCTCTCTCTCTCTCTCTCTCTCTCTCCTTATCCTTTTATCGCTTGTGCAATTGCCCCAAAATTAACATAATTTAAGATATTTGGATTGGAAATTTGGATTGTTCGGTGAGCATCGCCGGTGACCATTACCGCCTCACGGTTTTTACTCATTCCGACCCCTCGTCTCGGACGGCTCTGCGATGTTGCCGGGCGACCCCGACGACGCCAACAAGTCGACAGATGCGGAAGAGGGCAAGAGTGTTGTAGCCGCACAGGTCAATCTTTGCAAGCAATTCTCCAGAGCATACGACCTTCCAGGTTGTGGTCCCCATCGCTACCTCGCCGGTGGCTTCCACTTCCGCTCGCAACCCCGAAGAGACCGGTACCGTTCTCATTAGTGTGTGGTTAACTGTCCAAAATTCAGGCCCCCGCCTCTTCGAACGAGTCTGGCTGCAGGAAAACCCGTCGTCAAGAAGCCGCCCAAATTGGTATTTTGCTGCCTTACCTGAAATAAGCGCTAAAATCAGATGTCCACGTCGCACTCACTGCCTGCGTCTTCGACCTCGTTGCGGGGACCCAGGCCGATGGTATGCACATTTTGGCTTGCCATCCGTCGAGGTTGAGGTATCATACGGACTACAGTCTAGATCGAAAACTCATAAAAGATAAGATTTTTGGACTTGAAGCTAAAAATGGATGACTAAAAAGTAAAGAAATGTAAATATACTTTTCATAATTTTCTAGCGATTAGAACTACCACTACAAAACTTATTGTGATTACCAGCGGGTGAATAGCTACAAACAAATGTGTTTTCCGAACTGCTAAAAATACCGCCTCGCCGAGCCTAATGGTCTGGTACCCGCAGTCTGCTTGAGCGGTTTACCCTCCCCCAGGCCGGTTCCACCTACCTATCTTGGCTACCAACCATTTCAGAAGCGCTCGCACATGCTGCTCTGTTTCGCCGAGTTCAGCCAGCTGCCGCGACCTATGGCTGATGGTGATGAACCTGCTCAGCCCGCTCGATCTGCTCAACCTCGCCCGCTCTCACAAATTCTTCAAGGTGGTTCTGAATTCGCAGGGCGGTAGGGAGAACAAATTTCTTTCCGTGCTGCTCCTGTTGGCCTGGTAATCAAACATAAAATGTTACATCGTTTTTAGTATGTTTTCACTATCGTCAAAACAGAAAAACTGTCAAAGAAAGTTAGAAAATTCGGCTTAAGTGAAGTTTACCTCCCCAGCCGGCCCCCACCTACCGTATCTCGGCTCCCCGTTATCCTACAGGTGTGCGAAGTATACCAAAATACTCACGAGAGCAAGGCGAAAATCTTGGTATACTTTACGCAACTGTAGACCAACAGGGGCCGAGATACAAAGTTGAGCGCCGGTTGGGAGGGAAACAAATGCACTCAAAAAAATCAAATTTTTTCAGTTCCAGGATCTGATCAGAGGTCCCCGAAGAAATGGGGCTACCTGGACGGGCATGACAATATAACGAGCAGCCATGTCGCTGGCCAGCCGCAGCATATTATACCGCATCGACTATTATGCCGCATTTCGGTGAGTTCTTCTGCTCATCTCCAGCATCCCCGTCTTTGCTTAGGTTCCGTTCGTTCCGTGCAACATTAAAGCTTCTGCTGAACAACGCATACTTCGATCAGGTGAGAGGGTACAGAGAGAGCGAGAGAGCGAGAGAGTGAGAGAAAGAGGGAGAGCGAGAGTGCAGCGAGAGCGAGACGCGGCGATCATTTTTATAGTTCGGCTACGGTGCTGGTTGGGGACTGCCCGCCCCCGAGGAGTACAAGACCGCCCCCCATGTCCGCGCCCATACTGCGATGCTGCCGATCAAAGGGCCAAAGCAAGACCTGTGCCGCCAGATTGGTTCGTGGACCGGAATTATGGATTAGTGTTGTTTCAGCTCTCCTCGACCCATGTCGCGTCGCGGTGTACGCTGACCCGAATGGCCAACCCGGCGAGTTTGGCGCAGTGCTACGGGATGTGTTTGGACTGGTGGGTATGGCTGAGTATGAGCATAAAATGTAGCCATTTTTGGAGCGAAAATCCAATAATAATACAAATAAAAATAATAAGACATTTTGGTCGAAAATCATGCATTTTGAGCGAGAAGACGGTATTTTGGCAAGAAAAAAAAACAGCGTTTTAAGAACCGGCAATCGCTGTGAGTTGCACTTCGGTCGCCAGATCGACGAGATAGCCATTCTGATCGAGGCCAAGAGCACCCTCGATCCGCGCCTACATGTCCCTCTACACTATCACCGAGGCCCCCTAACCGATGGTATCGCACGCTTGAGATGAACCCGGCGCTTGTCGTGCAATTCCACCGCACCCTCATTCCCGCCATCAACACCATCATCGAGGTCAATTTTTCGAGGTTTTGATTGTCTTGCTGGTACTGGACTGTTAGCAGGGGACTAATTTTTCCATTATTCCCGTACGGTCAAAATAAGGATAGAAAAAATGGTAACAAAGCCTGAATAATTTCCACTTTTTCGGCAAAAATGCATGGATGACCAAAAAGCCATAATTTTCCAATTTTCAAAAAGATGAAAGTCTCTTTTGTAACTTTCTAGCAATCTAGATCACTAAAAACATCATAAAACACACTATTTATTATTGGCAGGTAGTATAGGGGGAAATATAAAGTAGTTTGCCCCCTGCTAAAGCACCTCCCCCCCCGGCTAACAGTCCAGTACCAAATGGAACCGTCTTTGCAGCAATGGGAGCGGCGTGAACGCGAGATTGACGCCGTCGTGCTTGAGAATTCCTCTCCTCCTGACCGGGAGCTTACCTATAATTTGAAGCACGGATTTTGCGATGGTTTGTGGAATTTTTTCTAATACGGGGCTTCCACCCCCCCCGCTAACAGGCCAGTACCACGGAAGCTACCACCTATGTATTTACAGAATTCGCTGCCCTGTACGAAGAACTCTGTCAAAGCCGAGCCGACGCCCGTAAGGTTGTCGTCGATCCCGGGCGTCGGCAGTATTTGGTGATTCGTCGCGGACACGGGGTAAGCCAGCTTGTTCACCTTCGAAACTGAACTGTTGCAGAGTGACGAGGGTCTCGTCGTCGCCTGCATCAATGCCAAAATCGTGCTCGCCACATGTGACTACGTTTGGCAGGTCAGATAACCCGGCGACCGTGGTCTACAACACCCTTAGGGACCGCATCCCCGGCGACGCCAGGGACTACCTGCAAGCTTTGGATGCCGTCAAAACGAAGCTGGAAAAGCGCACGCTGACGAACTGGATGTGGGATCTTTGTCAGTAGCAGGCTAATAAGGGAAGTATTTTTAACCTAGCGGGAAAAGGTTAGAGTGCAGTTTACCCCCCTCCAGCCGGCCCCCGCCTACCGTATCTCGTCTCCCTGTTTATCTACAGGTGTGTAACGTATACCAAAATGTTCGCCAGAGCAATACAAAACATTTTGGTTTACTTTACGCACTGTATCTGAACAGGAACCTGATACGGTGGGTGGCTACCGGCTGGAGAGAGGAATCAACTGCACTGGAGCTTTGTATGTTGGGGGCATCTTTTTGGCTCTCAGTCTTAGGGCTAGGCTTAGCTTTAAATTTGCGTACGCTTGACTTATACTTAACTTGGACCTAGGCTTGGCTTAGGCTTAGGCTTAGGTTTGGCAGGCTTAAATTAGGCTTGGTTTTGGCTTAGCTTAGGCTTAGTCTAGGCTTGCTCTCGGCCTAGCTTATGTGGCCCAGCCCTAAGCTTAGGCTTGTTCTAGACTTAGCTTAGGATTGGGCTTAAGCCTAGGCTTGGCTTAGGTTACGCAGGCTGCGCTTGGCTTGGTTAGCTTAGACTTGGAGACAAGCTTAGACCGGAAAAAACCTCAAAAAGATCCCCCCAACATCAAGAGCTCCACTGCACTTTGACAACCCGGGGAAAATTTCGATGTAACATACAGCAGTCGATAGACAGTTAAAAAATTATGCTGTTTAAATATCAGTTTTTTTGGCGCTTTGAAAGTCGTTAGGTTTTTCCAAGACCACAGAAATCCTCGAGCCCCGCCAGCTGTGGCTCGAAAATCGACATCCATTCTCGTTTAGCCTCTCGAGTACAAGCGCGGACTACGGGGCGGCCTGTAGGAATGGGCCAACACCCAGCCCTACAATCGGATTCCCGACCGCGAAAAGGCCATCGATCGTGTAGGAGTATTTGGCTCGATTTGCTACCATAATGTCGAAATTTCAATATGCGAGTCCAGTGTGCTAGGGATTGAAAGTGCCCAAATGGACCGCCGCCAGGCCAGCGGCTGACTTTGGGGGTTAGACCAGCGCCGCGACAGCGGCGCAAATTTGAAAAGCGATCAGAATTCGGAGAAATGAGAAAAATGTATCATTATGGCATGTAAACCCGTACTTTTCTGTCCTTCCGATAACATTCATCGTCTGTATTTTTGTGAAATAAATATTTTTAATAAATTTTTGTGTTGCATGTTATACCGTGGAAGAATCCAATTAAACTGAAGAGGATGATGGCGAAAACCGAGCGGAGAAAGTACATGGACGACAATTCCCTATAATTGATTCTTGCTAAACTTCCTATATATTCCTACAGACTACAGACGTATATATTCCTTGCACGTCAACGTCAGCTTCTGATTCATTCCAAATTTTATTTATTGGTTCCGACCGACGACGATAGACGCGCTGCTGCCGATGACGTTCGCACTACAATTCTGGAATAAAGACGGTGGAATACTAAAAATCTTACATCCGCCCCGCCTCCACTTCTCAATTCTGCACCTGCAATTATTTTTAATCTCAAACTTCAACTGAAAAAAGCGGCAAAAATTTAGGAAATCGTCTGCTACTGCTGCTAATCAAATCCACGAAAAAATTTGGAGCCGTTTGGAGTATCGTTTCGGAAATCCCCTACCGCGGAACAACGAAAATCAGTTAAATTCCGTACTCGGCGCTCTTCTCGGTGATTGCCCAAAATCCGTCCTCATGAATGTCTTTGGTACCGTACACCTTAGGTAAAAATATCTAAGCGATCCGGATTGGTTTAAGGTACCCTCCGGGACCAGCGAATGTTTTACCTTTAAAATCATCGACTTTGGGCATTGGACATGTTTGGTCCCCGTTGACCCCCTTAACCTGAACGATCAGGACCAAGTTGGCCTCATGATACTAAAGAGTTTGCTTGGCCGGATCCCACGGCTATTTGCCCCATTAGTCTCATAACCTCGGGCTTGGGACCAGCAATTTCGTTTCTTTTGGGCGGACCTTTCAGTTTTTCCTGCCTAAGTCTTACATTTCGGATTTTCCGTCGCCTGTTTCTCCTCCATAGAAAGCTTTTATTTCTCTTTATTTTGATATATAAATCTTAAAATTCGGTCCCGACTACGCGAACTACGGACCGGCGACACTTTGGGCGGGTCCCGTTTCACACTTTTATTAAGGGTTTGGCACCTAAAATTCATAACTTTTCAGTTTCTGCATGGATCGCCCCCAAAGTCATTCTCATGAATGTCCATGGTACCGCACCTCTAGGTAAAAATATCTAAGCGATCCGATTCGTTTAAGGTACCCTCCAGGACCAACGACTGTTTACCTTTCACACCTTTATCAAAGGGTTTAGCACCTCAAAATTCATATCGCTGCGGTCCTTGGCTTCATCGTCATAAATTTATTAAGCATGATTAGCAGGTTATCGTATACAATTGTAAAAGTTTTCTAAACGTTCCGAGCTCTGTCCGCCCTCTTCAGGACCGTGAAAGGTAGGTGAAAGGCCAAATGGGTTATGCCCAAAGTATCGGCGGTCCCTAAGGGTACTTTAAATCGCTCCAACCGCTTAGATATTTTTACATACTACAATATATGCTGACCGTTATGCTGTGCAATTTCAAAAATATCGGAACTATTATTGAAGTTATAAAATTTTAGGTGCCAAACCCTTATAAAAGTGTGAAACAGGACCCCGCCCAAAGTGTCGCCGGTCCGTAGCTCCGCGTAGTCGGGACCAGATTCTATAATTTATATATCAAAATAAAGAGAAATAAAAGCTTTCTTGGAGGAGAGAGGACAGGCGACGAAAATCCGAAATGTAAGACTTAGGCAGGAAAAACTGAAAGGTCCGCCCTTTAGATTCGAATTCGCTGGTCCCAAGCTCCGAGGTTATGAGACTAATAGGGCAAATGGCTGTAGGATCCGACAAAGCAAACTCTGTAGTATCATGGGGCCAAATTTGGTCCTGATCGGTTCAGGTTAAGGGGTCAGCGAGGACAAAACATGTCCAATGCCCGAAGTCGGTGATTTTTTAGGTAAGCATTCGCTGGTCCCGGAGAAGTACCTTAAACCAATCCGATCGCTTAGATATTTTACCTAAGGTGTACGGTACCAGTGGACATTCTTCAGGGACTTTGGGGGCGATCGCCCAGAAGAGCGCCGAGTACGGGGTTACTGATTTCTCGTTAAGTTCCGGGGTAGGGAGTTTCGAAACGATACTCCAAACGGCTCCAAATTTTTCTGGATTTGATTAGCAACGGTAGCAGACGATTTCTAAATTTTGCCGCTTTTTCAGTTGAAGTTTGGGATTAAAAATAATTGCAGGGTGCAGTTGTGATAGAGGCGGGGATGATGTAAGATTTTAGTATTCCACCGTCTTTATTCCAGGGTGTAGTGCGAACGTCATCAGCAGCAGCGTCATCGTCGTCGGTCCGGAACCGTCAAATAAAATTTCAGGAATGAATCAAGAAGCTGACGTTGACGTGGAAGGAATATATACGTCTGTAGTCTGTAGGAATATATAGGAAGTTTAGCAAGAATCAATTATAGGGAATTGTCGTCCCGCCTGTACTTTCTCCGCTCAGTTTTCGCCATCATCCTCTTCAGTTTAATTGGATTCTTCCACATTATAACATACCCTTCTATTAAAAATATTTATTCACAATACATCCAAACACATCGAAAATACATAACGTAGGGGCCTTCTTTAATCAGGGGTGATCGTTGGCGCCGAAGGCGCCGAAAAATGCGATATTACCAGCCCTTAGACCAGCGCTCAGAACCGTTTTTGGGACCAGCGCCCGCCGGTTTTTGCCCAAAGTGGTAGAGGACTGTATGCGAGATTGGTTATTTCGAAATTCTTAATCTCGATATTTCAATTTTTCGCCAAACCTATAATGTCGAGACTCATGG
>CATQJA010000800.1:0-10966 GCA_958295435.1 Mesorhabditis spiculigera
TTCCACTGACGCAGGAAGGAAGGAATTTGTATTTGAAAAATCAATCGGGAAATGCAAAATATATGGATGTGAAAGTCCTAAAAATTGCGCAAAAATTCCTTTAAAAGTGTTATATCTTTTTAAGGCAAGCTCTTCGACAAAGAACGAACCTTATTCTCAAAAACTTTATCGCGTGAGAATGGGAAGGGTCGAAATTGAGAATAAAATTCATGAAAATGAACGAAATTAGGGTGTCCTAAAAAAAAGTCCCCCTCTAGCGGTGCGGATGAAGCTCGGATCGGGCTGATTTGTACACCATTCGAACGCTCTTGGAAAGGCGAAAAAACAAGCGTGCTTTGTTTTTTTAATTCAAAACTCATCCCATCGATATTTAAAGTTTTTCTAAAAAAGCAGATAATTTTTCAACAGAATTTCGCAATTAGCATGTAAATCTTGCATAAATCAGCGGTTTTTAGGGTTTTTGGACGTAAAATGCGCGAATAAAAATACACAATAAAGAAAATGAAGCCTCCTTGTTTTCTCGCCTTTTCGAGAGTTTTAGGTAGATACCTAAACGTTGAAAATCGGACACGACTACGCGCCGCTACAGGGGGGGGGGCTATTTTTGGGACACCCTGTAATGCCAATGGACTACAGCCCGCGTTCAGCGCGCAACAGCGCTACCCACAACCACAGTGCACTTTCAGAAGAAGAGGACTCTCACTGCGATGCGCGCACAACTGTATGAGACATTCATCTACAGCTTCTCCACTATACAATCGGCCCTCAAGACCGTAATCTACGGCAAACAATCGGACAATTATCATTTTAGGACGAGCACTTTATACAGATGATTGAAGCGGGCAAGGATGTAGGTGCATCTACACTAATTCATGATTCCACTCTTAGACGAGCCTCAACACCAGGTTATCCGTGAAAGCGCTCGGTGATATTTTGATGGAGCTGCACCGTAAGATATATGATACTGCTCGAGAGGTAAACCGCCGGCTTGACTTTATCAAACTTGATTAGGCGACGGCCCCGGAACAGCAGCCGCCCACCCAGGATTTCCGCTGCATCAACGACAACAGCGACGACAGCGAGAGCTCCAGCACAGGCGGCCCAAGCAACAACTCCAGCCATGACGACGTAGCCGACGAGTCTAGGGAGCAATACAGCGACTACGCTGGCGCATCTACCGAGCAAAGCGATGACAGCGACGAGTCCACGGAGGAAGAGAGCGATGGCGATAACGAGTTTATGGTGCAAGACAGCGATTACGGTGGCGAGTCTACGGAGGAGGACAGCGAAGATGACGACGAGAAGCCACAGGTTCAAAAATTTTACCATTTTAATATCTTTTTACAATACACTCCAAACGAGGTTTTTTAAGCTTTAAGCCCCTGGAAAAGTTAAGCTAAGCTTAGCCTTATGCACTAACTGCATTATGGTGTTAATGCCTCGCTTGAGGTTAGGCTTAAGTTTAAGCGCAAGCTAAGCTTATCTTTTGCATTATACTGCCATGCGAGGTCAAAATGGGGTCATTTGGGCCTTAACCTAGAGCTAACTAGGGAAGTCCAAGATACCCGCAACACGAATCGGGCTGAAAATTTGCACAGTTATGGAACCGACCATGCTGATCATCGCCTCATTTTCCGAATTTGCTACAGAGCTTAAATAATTAAGATATTAAACTTTTAAAATGCGCCAAAAAACCGCCACCCTGACCCTGTCTCATTAGAGCGGGTGGGGTTCAAGAAGCCTTTGGGAAGCCCCCTTTGCAGAGCTTCGGTAGTCAACTGGTAAGCACCTCGCTTCCCAGGAGGAGGGTCCGGGTTCGGACCCGGTCCGCGCATTTTTCTTTTGCTTTTTGCTAATTTTGCGCCGCACATGTGGCGCGTGTCCAGATTGTGTTTTTTGCTACATTACGCAGCTGCATTTACGTACATCCTAGAAATGAAATTCAACGAAATCATAAATTTATGAAAAAAGTTCATAGAAAACACTAGTAAAAAAAATTGTTAAAAACCGGTATTCCGTAAGTCGACGGTAGCAACCGGCTCATCTGCGTGTAGCAAAAAACACAATCTGGACACGCGCCACATGTGCGGCGCAAAATTAGCAAAAAGCAAAAGAAAAATGCGCGGACCGGGTCCGAACCCGGACCCTCCTCCTGGGAAGCGAGGTGCTTACCAGTTGACTACCGAAGCTCTGCAAAGGGGGCTTCCCAAAGGCTTCTTGAACCCCACCCGCTCTAATGAGACAGGGTCAGGGTGGCGGTTTTTTGGCGCATTTTAAAAGTTTAATATCTTAATTATTTAAGCTCTGTAGCAAATTCGGAAAATGAGGCGATGATCAGCATGGTCGGTTCCATAACTGTGCAAATTTTCAGCCCGATTCGTGTTGCGGGTATCTTGGACTTCCCTAGTAAGCTTATCGTGGCTCAAGCTAAGCTTACGCTTCGTTTGCTTGAAGCTAAGATCAGGCTTAAGCTTGGCCTAACTTTTTCAGAGGCTTAACACTTAAAAAGCGGCGTTTGGAGCGTATTGTAGTCAAAATCCGCACTGCCCCCCCCCCGAAGTGCATTAGCACCTTTCTTATGTTTTTATCTTGTTTTTATATGTAAAAACTGCTATAAAAATGCTATGTAACGTGCTATAAAAATGGCTTACATTTTGTTATAGGTCCGTAGAGAATATCAATCAAAAATTTGGTTCCCCCGCTAACAGTCCAGAACCTAGGTTTTTGCGTCTCGCCTAGACTATCGCATCCAATCCACTGCAGAAGCGCCCGAACCCGCTGCTGTCGTTCGACGAGTTCAGCCAACTGCCGCTTAATGTATGGCTGATGGTGATGGACCTCTTCAGCCCGATCGATCTGCTGAACCTCGCCCGCTCACACACATTTTTCAAGGTGTTTCTTTGGTGGACGGTACAGTTCTATTTCGCGGGGGAATGTTCTTAGTTTTGTTATAACTCTTTTATATGAGGCTATTTTGAGTTGCAGTTAAAACTCTTCGTATATTTTTTGACGCTCTATCGAATGACGGGTTCAAAATATCGAAAAACTGGCGAAAATGCCGAAAATTAACATTTCGGCACCAGTTTCAATAGTTTTTTTTGTTTTTGCCATAACTTTTTTATATTACAATATTTTTAGCTAAAAGAAAAACTATTAGTATATTTTTTGATGCTCTATCGAATGGCGTTGAAGAAATACCGAGAAAATAGCGAAAAGATAGAAATTTTGGCGAAGCATATTTCCCCCCCGCACCGTCCCCCCGCGAAATAGAACAGAACCGAAAAACTTTCTACTAGAAACTAGGAAAATGTTTCAAAAAGGCGAAAATTTGGTCATTTTGGGTGGAAAAAGTCAATTTTTCGAATTCCAGAATCACGTCACGAATTCCCCGAAGAAATGGGGCTACCTGCAGAAGAAGAATATCACGCGCAGCCACGTCGCTTGCCGCCCGCAGCACAAGACCCCCATCGCTGGGATTCGGTGAGTTCTTCTGCTCATCATCATCTTCTTCTCTTCTGTGCTCATTTTTTTGTGCTTAGGTTCTGTTCGTACCGTTCCGCATTGGAGATCCTGCTGAGCAACGCGTATTTCGATCAGGTGCGTGTGGACCGGACGACTAATTCGGTTTGTTCCGGTCCCTGGACTGGAACCAAATTGTTTTACCAAACCAACCAAATCAACGGTTTTAGGTTATAGAAACTCATTCAACATCATCAGCGTTTTCAAAAATTTTTGTGTTCCAAAAATAAGAAAATGACGATAAGCTAAAAATGCTCGTGTATCCAAAATTTGCAAAGATATTTTTATGGTTTTGATTAATGAAAAGCCCACTCAAAGCACTTTAAAGATACCTCACGGGTTGGAGTGCAGTGAGAAATCATTGTTTTTATAGTTTGGCTACGGCGCCGGCTGGGGACTGCCCTACCCCGAGCAGTACAAGAGCGTCCCCCATGTCCGCGCACATACTGCCTTGCTGCCGATCAAAGGGCCGACGGATGAACTCTGCCGCGAGATTGGTCCGTGAACCGGAATTACGGATTATGGGGTGTTTTTCCAGCCCTCCTCGAGCCATATCGTGTCGCGGTGTACGCCGACCCGAAAGGCCAGCCGGGCGACTTTGGCGCAGCGCTACGGGATGTGATTGGAATGGTGGGTGGCCATATTTGAAGCGGAAAACCAATCACAGATGATTTGGAAAAATTTTGCTCAAAATCGGTCATTTTTGACAAAAAAATCGGCATTTTGCAATTGGCAATAAACAATTCGGAGCGTACAGGATGACTGGGAAAAATCGGGTTCCCCCTGTTAACAGTCCAGTACCAAGTTTTCACATTGAGCCAATAGTAAAAAATAGCTTAGGAAATGCGTTAAGCATCTTATAAGATCTTATTAGAAAATTGGATATTGGGTGTAAAAAAATGATTTTTTTTCTCGATATTGCGCAAAAAAAAGGTTTTTAGAACCGGCCATCGCTCTGGGCGTACTTCGGGCGCGAGATCGACGAGATGGCCATTCTGATCGAGGCCAAGGGTCCATCCATTCGTGCCTACATGTCCCTCTACATGCATGTCCCTCGTCCCAACATGGACCTCTACAATATCCGCCCGGCGTCTCTCACGCTTGAGATGAACCCGGCGCTTGTTGTGCAATTCCACCGCACCCTCATCCCCGCCATCAACACCATCATCGAGGTGAATTTCGCGGTTACTGGACTAATTTGAGCAGGGGGCGGAGGACTAATTTTTTTCCAGTAATCCCGTACGCCCTGGAACTAAATCAATGTTTGTTATAGCATTTTGTACGGTTTTTAGCTATAAAAAGCTCCAAAAAAAACTTGCAAGGTCTTCGAAAAGTTCTGATTGTTTGCTCAAAAATGTAGGAATGACCAAAAACGTCAAAATTTTGCAGTTTCAAAAAGATTTAAAATATATTTTGTAACTTTCTAGCAATCAAGATGTCCTAAGACCCATATAAACATAGACAGGGACAGGGAGATATAGCCGGAAAAACATAAATTAGTTTGCCCCCTGCTAAAAATTCCCCTTCGCCGCTAACAGTGCAGTACCAAGACACGGCGGCCATATTTGCAGCAATGGGAGCGGCGTGAACGCGAGATTGACGCCGTCGTGCTACAGAATTTCACTCCTTCGAACCAGTGGCCAGTCAATAATTTGAAACACAAATCTCGCGAGGGTTTGTGCAATATTTTTTGTAATTTCATTTTTCCCAACAAACACCTCCCCCGCTAACAGGCCAGTACCACGGAAGCTAGGACCTATAAATTCCAGAATTCGCTGCTTTGTACGAAGAACTGTGCCAAGGCAGAACCGACGCCCATAAGATTGTTGTCGATCCCGAGCGTCGGCAGTATTTCGTGATTCGTCGTGGACCCGAGGTAAGCCAGCTTGTTCACCTTCGAAATTAAACTGTTGCAGAGTGACGAGGGACTCGTCGTCGCCTGCATCAATGCCAAAATCGTGCTCGCCACATGCGACTACACGTTTGCCAGGTCAGACAACACGGAGACTGTGGTCTACATCACCTTGTAGGAACCGCATCCCCGGCGAAGCCAAGGACTACCTGCAAGCTTTGGATGCCGTCAAAAAGAAGATGAAAAAGCTGCACGCGGCACAACTGAAAGTGGGGCCTTGTCATTAGGATTCGGTACTGGGCTGTTAGCGGGGGGGGGGTGGTAGCAAGGGGGAAAACCACCTTCTGTGTTTCTAGCTACCAACCACCTGTTTGCAGTTTTTGATTGCTGAAAAATTATGAAATATATTTTAGCATTTTTTGAAATTCGAAAATTTTGACCATTTTTGGTCATTTCCAAACATTTTTGACCAAAAAGTCAAAAATTTTCAAAGTATCCTTTTTGCTATTGTTTTTTTTTTTTATTAAAATCGAGATCCATCCCTGTTTAGCCTCTCGCGTACAAGCGCATATACGAGATGACCATGCAGGAATGGGCCAACAGGCAGCCCTACAATCGGATTCCCGACCGCGAAAAGGCCATCGATCGTGTAGGAGTATTTGGCTCGATTTGCGACCATAATGTCGAAATTTCAATATGGGAGATTGATAATTTCAGAATGGAATTTTATGTAAGCACATTTCTCGGAAAAATCCCCCAATCCTCTGTAAAAAATTTCGACACTATAAAATTTCGACATTATGAGACTCGTCATTTTGATTTTCGACATTTGGAAAGTAACCTCATTGATTTAGATGCTGGAGGGGCGCTCCTGGGGCCGTGGCAACCTGGTGGGGCGAAGTGAAGCGTGCCTTCAATCACTCTCTTTTCAGCCAGAGGAGTTCGACGAGAAGGACGACCCGATCATGAAGGCCTACCGCCGTGTGGCGAAATAAACATGCCAATTTCCATTACTTTACTGTGCATTTTACGTGTGTCCATTAATTACTCCCTGCCGATTGATCGATTTTCACGGAATAAATGTTTGCAAGATCGAGAAAAGCAAAATAATTAATCAGAAGTAATTTTTTTTCTTCAAAACAATTTTTTTAATGTAAATAGCTTATTCCAGAACGGAAAAAACTAGCAAATTTTATTACAAAAAATAATACAAAAAAATATCGATTCTCCGACCAAAAATGGCCGTTTTTGCACCAATATTTCGTGTTCTAATTTTCAAAGTTTCTAGATAGTATTGCTAGTGAAGATATAGTTTTATTTTACAAAAACCTTGTAAAAAAACTTTACTATTAGGTTACTAGGAGTTTCTAGATTAATACAACACAATTAAGACGATTATATGCTGTCTTTCTAAAACCCGAAATTTTCCGGACCAGTCACATAACAAGCTCAGAAATCACACACATAAAAAGTTTAAGCAGCCTTTCCGTGTCACAAACGCGGGGTGCCAAGCGGCGAGTCATCTGGGAAATTCCGTTTCTGTCCTCCAGACATCCCCGAGTGCCGACAGGAAAAAAAGTTGGTTCCCCCCCCCACCCCCGGGAATACTCAAGAATCAGATTTTTTACGCAAAAAAAGATGCTGAAGTGCGCCTGGTTTTGTAAAACATAATTTTCTAGAGCCCTACGGCGCACCTTGAAATCTCTGAAAGAGCGCATGGGCGCCGTCCAGATGCAACACCTGAATTGTTTCGGCGAGAGCAGCATCATGAATGCCTTCGCCTTCCTGATGGGTAGGTTCAACATACTATGTTGGTTTTTGAACATCAGGAGTACTGTAACGAACTGTTTAAGCTTCTTTTTTTCAGGTAAGCAGATCCAAGACGCGCCCCGATCCCTGGCTGGTGCCGCTGATCTGCCGGCAGAGTTGCAGAAAAAGGACTACTGTCGAAAATACATTGACAACCAGCCATACATCCAGAAGGCGTACGAGGATGCGGGTGCGTCTCTCTCGCTCTCTCGCGCTCTCGCTCTCCCTCCCTCTCTCGCTCTCGCTCTTTCGCTCTCGATATTTCTCTCTCTATATATTTCTCTCTCTCTTTTTTTCGCTCTCTCTCTCTCTCTCTCTCTCCTTATCCTTTTATCGCTTGTGCAATTGCCCCAAAATTAACATAATTTAAGATATTTGGATTGGAAATTTGAATTGTTCGGTGAGCATCGCCGGTGACCATTACCGCCTCGCGGTTTTTACTCATTCCGACCCCTCGTCTCGGACGGCTCTGCGATGTTGCCGGGCGACCCCGACGACGCTAACAATTCGACAGATGAGGAAGAGGGCAAGAGTGTTGTAGCCGCACAGGTCGGTCTTTGCAAGCAATTCTCCAGAGCTTACGAACTTTCAGGTTGTGGTCCCCATCGCCACCTCGCCGGTGGCTTCCACTTCCCGCTTGCAACCCCCGAAGAGATCGGTAAGCTTTCCCTGATTAATTTGTGGTTAACTCTCCAAACTTCAGGCCCCCGCCTCTTCGAACGAGAGCCTGGCTACCGGAAAACCCGTCGTCAAGAAGCCGACCAAATTGGTATTTTGCTGCCTTACCTGAAATAAGCGCTAAAATCAGATGTCCACGTCGCAGCACTGCCTGCGCCTTCGACCTCGTTGCGGGGGACCCAGGCCGATGGTATGCACAATTTTAGCTTGCCATCCGTCGGGGTTGAGGAGTATCATACATGCGGACTACAGTCTAGATCGAAAACTCGTAAAAAAGATAAGATTTTGACTTGAAGCTAAAAATGGATGACTAAAAAAGGTAAAGAAATGTACATATACTTTTCATAATTTTCTAGCTATTAGAACTACCACTACAAAATTTATTGTGATTACCAGCGGGTGAAGAGCTACAAACAAATGTGTTTTCCGAACTGCTAAAAATACCGCCTCCCCGAGCTAATGGTGACCGCCTCCCCTGGCCGGCTCCACCTACTGTATCTTAGGCTACGGTTTACTTTACCCCCCAGCCGGAAGTTTTTGGCTATAACTTTTTTATTTTACATTATTGTAGGCTCAAATTAAAACTCCTAATATATTTTTCGACGCTCTATCGAATGGCGTTGCGAAAATCCCGATAAAATAAGCGGAAATACCGACAACTTTGAGACCCTTCGGCTGTGGGGGGTAAAGTAAACTCTTACCGTATCTTAGCTACCCCAACCATTCCAGAAGCGCTCGCACATGCTGCTCTGTTTCGCCGAGTTCAGCCAGCTGCCGCATGACCTATGGCTGATGGTGATGAACCTGCTCAGCCCGCTCGATCGGCTCAACCTCGCCCGCTCTCACAAATTCTTCAAGGTGTTTCTTTAGAATTCGCGGGGCGGTGAGGGGGGACCAAATTTCTTTCCGTGCTGCTCCTGTTGGCCTGGTAATCAAACATAAAGTGTTACATCGTTTTTAGTATGTTTTCACTATTTTTAAAGCAGAAAAACACCGCATCGACTATTGTGCCGCATTTCGGTGAGTTCTTCTGCTCATCTCAGCATCCCCGTCTTTGCTTAGGTTCCGTTCGTTCCGTGCAACATTAAAGCTTCTGCTGAACAACGCATACTTCGATCAGGTGAGAGGGAGTACAGAGAGAGCGAGAGAGAGAGGGGGGGGGAGAGGGAGAGTGCAGCGAGAGCGAGACGCGGCGATCGTTTTTATAGTTCGGCTACGGTGCTGGTTGGGGACTGCCCGCCCCCGAAGAGTACAAGACCGCCCCCCATGTCCGCGCCCATACTGCGATGCTGCCGATCAAAGGGCCGAAGCAAGACCTGTGCCGCCAAATTGGTTCGTGAACCGGAATTATGGATTAGTGTTGTTTTTCAGCTCTCCTCGACCCATGTCGCGTCGCGGTGTACGCTGACCCGAATGGCCAGCCCGGCGAGTTTGGCGCAGTGCTAAGGGATGTGTTTGGACTGGTGGGTATGGCTGAGTATGAGCATAAAATGTAGCCATTTTTGGAGCGAAAATCCAATAATAATACAAAATAAAAATAATAAGAAATTTTGGTCGAAAATCATGCATTTTGAGCGAGAAGACGGTATTTTGGCAAGAAAAAAACAGCGTTTTAAGAACCGGCAATCGCTGTGGGTGCACTTCGGTCGCCAGATCGATGAGATGTCCATTCTGCTCGAGGCCAAGTCACCCTCGATCCGCGCCTACATGTCCCTCTACACTATCCCGGAGGCCCGTAACCAATGGTATCGCACGCTTGAGATGAACCCGGCGCTTGTCGTGCAATTCCACCGCACGCTCATCCCCGCCATCAACGCCATCATCGAGGTCAATTTTTCGAGGGTCTTGATTGTGCTGACTGGTACTGGACTGTTAACAGGGGAGCTAATTTTTTCCCTTGAATCCCGTACGGCCCTGGAACTAAATCAGGATAGAAAAAATGCTAACAAATTTTGAGTATTTTCCACTGTTTCGGCAAAAATGCACGAATGACCAAAAAAGCCATAATTTTCCAATTTTCAAAAAGATGAAAATATCTTTTGTAACTTTCTAGAAATCTAGATCTATTAAAAACATCATAAAAATACACTATTTATTATTGGCAGGTAGTATAGGGGGAAATATAAAGTAGTTTGCCCCCTGCTAAAGCCCCTCCCCGCTAACAGTCCAGTACCAAAATGGAACAGTCTTTGCAGCAATGGGAGCGGCGTGAACGCTAGATTGACGCCGTCGTGCTCGAGAATTCTTCTCCTCCTGACCGGGAGCTTACCTATTCTTTGAAGCACGAATTTTGCAATGGTTTGTGGGATTTTTCTAAAACGGGCTTCCACCCCCACCCCCCGCTAACAGGCCAGTACCACGGAAGCTGCCACCTATGTATTTACAGAATTCGCTGCCCTGTACGACGAACTCTGTCAAAGCCGAGCCGACGCCCGTAAGGTTGTCGTCGATCCCGAGCGTCGGCAGTATTTGGTGATTCGTCGCGGACACGGGGTAAGCCAGCTAACTCGCAATGGAAATTGAACTGTTGCAGAGTGACGAGGGACTGGTCGTCGCCTGCATCAATGCCAAAATCGTGCTCGCCACGTGCGACTACACGTTTGGCAGGTCAGACAACTCGGAGACTGTGGTCTACATCACCCTTAGGAACCGCATCCCCGGCGACGCCAAGGACTACCTGCAAGGGTTACCTGCGTCAACTGCACTTTGGCAACCCGGGGAAAATTTCGATGTAACATACAGCAATCGATAGACAGTTAAAAAATTATGCTGTCTAAATATCAGTTTTTTTTCGGCCCTTTAAAAGTCGTTAGATTTTTTCCAAGACCACAGAAATCCTCGAGCCCCGCCAGCTATGGCTCGAAAATCGACATCCATCCCTGTTTAGCCTCTCGCGTACAAGCGCGAATGCGAGGCGACCATGCAGGAATGGGCCAACACGCAGCCCTACAATCGGATTCCCGACCGCGAAAAGGCCATCGATCATGTAGGAGTATTTGGCTCGATTTGCTACCATAATCTCGAAATTTCAATATGCTAGATTGGTTATTTCCACATTCTTAATCTCGACATTTCAAATTCTCGCGATGCTACATGTCGAAATTCATA
>CATQJA010000801.1:0-20626 GCA_958295435.1 Mesorhabditis spiculigera
CTTAAGCGATTTGTTTACGATTGAGGACGAGGCTTGGAGCTGACTGAAGCTTAGGCTTAGACTTGGCTTAGGCGCGACTTAGCTTGGCTTAGGCTTGGCTTATGCTTGGCCTAGGCTTGACTTAGGCATGGCTTAGGCATGGCTTAAACCTCTTTTTCTCAAGCTCCACCCACCCTCTTCGGACTCCTCTGACGCTCCGACTTCTGTCGTCGACTTCCCGTGCGCCGGTCAGTGCCGAGTAGCTGCTGCACCACCACTTCCGGGGTGTCCAGTTGTCGTGTCGGCGGCTTTGGCTCCTCGCCCGAGCGTCCCGTTCGGAGCGGGGTTTTCTGAAGAAGGAGAGCGTGTGTTTTTGAACAGTGTCATCAGGGGCTACCGATTTCAGCGGGGTCACCGTGGGCTTCTTCTGCTCGCGGTCGGTGATCATCCGGCCGGACGTGACGTAGACGCCGGGGCTTTCGCCGATGCGCTGGGTTGGTTGAGGAGGAGGGGTCTAGAAAATGTCTCTCTCTCTCTCTCTCTCTCTCGCTCTCTCTCCCACCCACCGCCGTCGGCACGGGCGTCGCATCGAGCAACAGGCTCAGCTCCTGGTTCGGTGGCGTGAAGAGGAGCTCCTTGTAGCTCTTCATCGACTCGGGCTTCTCCTTTCTGGGCTTCTTAGCGGGCGTGCTCGCGTGGCTTGGTTGAGTCTCGGATTCGCTTACTAAAACTATGAGTTTAAAGGGTTGCTCAAAGGGCCTGGAAAAACCCAAAAACTTACAACTTAGCGGCTTCACCACCTCCTTCGACACTTTCGGGGCGGGCTTGATTCGGGGCTGAAGTGCGCAATGCTACTAGGGACGTCAGAAAAAGCTTACAGCGCGCCTGATGAGCACGTGCTTGTTCATCAGCGGGTTCCGCTCGTCGTCGTGGGAAACGTCGCAGGCTAGAAATTGGTAGATGGAGGAGATAGAGAGAGCGAGAGAGATAGAGAGAGCGCTACAAATCCCCTACATGTAATTCTAGCAGGGCGCCTTGATGTCATATCCCCAAACAGCATCGCCCTCCTCCGGCTCATGGCGTAGGCAATGTCCTCGATGGCGTGCTGCCGGATTTTTCTGTAATAAAATCAAATTAATAAAAATTCTAAAATCAACGGTCCCCACTCTTCCTGGCCCCACGGCACCAGCTCAACGTTGTCGGGCCCTCCGCACCGCCGAGCCACTAAAAGTTGTACGCTTTTCACGCTTCTGTCTAGCTTTAAAAAGCCTATGATTTAGTTTAAGACCGACCACAACAAGCTGTGCATTGCACGGTGCAGTAGAGGATGAGCACCAGCGGGTAGATGGCCAGGATCGCGACGCTCCCCGTTTGCTGGTACTGCCTGTCGAAGTAGAAGAAGGGCTGAAACAATCTTTCGATTTGGATTTTGTCCTCGCTCTCTTGCCCTTTAGCTCTCTCTGTCTCTCTCTCTCTCTCTCTCTCTCTCTATGCCTACCATCACTTTTTGGATATCGCGTGCCGGCGGCCAGTCGCAGACCCAGAACCCGGGCAACATCTCCTTCGCCACGTAGCCTTTCGGGCATTCCGAGATGCAGGCCTGGAACGGAAATTCACAGGCTAACGGGACATGAACAGCAAATTGAAGGATTGTTAGTCGTACCCCCGAATAGTTCATCACATGCCGGCACTTTTTGCATTGACTGCCCGATAAGCCGACGCATCCGATACACTCCGGATGACACGACAAGCAGTAGCCGTCGGCGCCGAGGAATTGGAACCTGGGAATTGGTTTGGTTCTTTCGCTTTATCGGGGGGGGGGGAAGGGAGCGCGACAAAATGTTTTTATTGAACGGCATGTTAAGTCCTAAAAAACCATAAGAACTCAAAAAAATGTTCGGTGGGGTTTGGTCGATAATTGATCTTTTTGGTAAATCGGGCGCTATTTTGTGTATACTCTTCATCAAAATTTGCTTTAAATTTAGGAATAGTAAAAAAGCTTACAAACCCTTAGAAAACCCACTCCGGAAAACACTTATGCTCCCGCTTATCGTCCACCTGCTCCAGGCACTTGATGCGCATGATGGAGGGGTCTAAAAATGGAACATTTCCCGTACGCTGAATTCTGTCACGCTCCCTTTTTAAAGGGAGCGTGACAGAATGACAATGAAATTGACAGTTTAAAAACTGTCAATTTTGCGGAATAACGGGCCATCCAGCTCCTGCTGCCTGGTGTGCCGGTAGGGCTCGTTGATCAGCAACGCCGGGTGCCCGGTGAAATTGCGCACTTTGTTCCGGTAGGTCACTTTGGGGTACTGTAAAAGGAAGTTGGAAAAAGAGTGACTTTCCCCCTGCCGTTTTCTCTCCCTCCCTCCTCTCTCTCTCTCTCTCTCTCTCTCTCTCTCCTTTACTGACTGTCTTTCGCGCTCTCTTACCCAATCACATCGCTTGCATCTACTCGGATCGATGCACGGCATGCATTCGCGAAGCTCGCGTGGCACCTGCATCTCCTCTTCGAGATCGCCGGGGCGTGTGTAGAAGGTGCTCCTAAGAAGTCGCATTTCCTAATTAGCATCACCAATCGGCTACGCTGGGCAACCATCAACGCAGTAGCCGCGGAAGTCTTTGTTGAAGCCTTCTTGGCACACCGGGCACGGCTAAATCTCGGGGTTGGGTTGCGAGCGGCACCGCGACACGAAACGCGTCTGTGTAACGTCGCGTCCCGGTTGCGGTCGGATTGGTACGGGTCGGCTTTATGAGGTTTTGCGCGGAACGCGATGTAAATTTGTGCTCTTAAACCACCCCACATGAAACAGCGTGGTGATGTTTTCGTTACAGTTGTCCAGGCACTCGTCGTCGAGGCAAAACGTCGGGTAGAGCTGCATCAGCGTCTTGTTGATGCTGGAAACAAAAGATCTCCGTTACTCTCTCGCACCTCCCTCTGTCTCTCTCTCTTTCTCTCTCTTTCTCTCTCTCCCTCTCACTCCCTCAATCGCGTTGTCTAATAAACTCACGCTTGTTCTGCCCAATACATGTCATAGTAGGTGATGTTCGCGAAGTAAATTGAGTAGACGACACGGGCGCGTTCGGTGAGGTTTTTGTTGGTAAAGTCCGGCAGCTCCTCGCCAAAGATGGTCAAACGGCGGCCCGTCACCGGGAAAACCACCTGGAAACCGTATGCGTCAACTACAAACGCCAAGAGTTATAAGGTAAAAACTACAAACTTTTGCTAATTTTCAAGCTACAAACTGCAGGCTACAAACTCCTGGCCTATAAAATTTAAGTATAAACTACAAAACCGAAAAACTATAAACTACAAGTTAACTACAAGCTCCGAGCTCCAAAGACCTGCTAATTGCAAACTATGCACTTCAGGCCACAAGCCACAATCTGTTACTGACAGACTACAAGCTACAGTCTACAAAATACAAGCCATAAGATACAAACTACAGATCCAATTTAGAATCCCACATTGTCAATGTAGTGCTGGGCCATCCTCTCCGAACGACTGGGCGGTGGGGGCGGTATAGTTGGAAGCGGAGGAGCGGTCGTCAAATTCGCCCACGCTGCCGAGGCGTTCAGGTACATCGTGTCGTTTAAGTACAGCGTGGCGTTCAGCTCGTACGGAGAGAGCATTAAGGGGTGCGTCGAGTTGGACGTGGCGTTCACGACTTGAAAGTCCAGATGGCGCCGCTCCCGGTCCTGCTCCTGCTCCTGTTGCTCCTGTTGCTTCCGGTTCTTCAACGAGTCGAGGATGAACTTGTAGCACTCGGCCTGGAAGTTGAAAGATGACTTTATGGGCGTCGAGTGCAAGATGACCAGCTTGAAATCGGGGGTGACGATGCCGAAGAAGGTGCAAGCGTAGCAGTGACGACGGGTGGGGCCATATGAAAAAAGTTTTGAGAGAGTGAGACTGAGAGATAGGCAGAGAAGAGTGAAAGAGAAAGAGCGAGAGAGATAGAAAGAGAAAGAGATAGAAAGAGAGAAACGAAGAGAAATAGAGAGAAAACGCCTCAATTCTCACAACAGGTCTCGCAGGCTGGGTCGCAGGGAAGGCAGCGCATCGGGACCGTTGACTGCGGATAGGTTCCGTAGCTATAAAAGTGAGGTAAGCACGTAGCCCGGGTCTCACGGGCAGGCGCTGAGACAAATCATCTCGTCTTCGCCTTTTTCGTAGGTGAACAGTCCGGGCGCGCACTCTTGGCATTCGCCGGGGCTGGAAATGATTTGGTCGTACCAAAACCGCTTTTTGTATGCATACCCGTAACAGTCGGCACACCAGCTCGGGCAATCGACGCAATCGTGGGTGTCGGGATCGTGGTAAGTACCTCTAAAATGGCATTAGAAACCCTTAAAAACCTAAACAACCTCATGCAGATCGGTAGACAGATTTGGCCATATTCCTTTCGGATAAGTACAAAGCCTTCGTCACATTCTATGCATAGGCCCGACTGAAATTCACGAAATAGGTCATTGCCTCTAAGCCTAAACCTAAGCTTATACCTAAGCCCAAGCCTATACCCAGGCCTACGCTCAAGATCATGCGTAGGACTCAGCTCAGGCCTAAGCCTAAACCTAGCCTCAGGCTTACATTCTTACAAAATTCACAAAAGCTTACATCCGCATTGCACGTCGCGCAACTGTCGGTCACCATATAGCAGGGGTAGCAGCGGCCCCCACGATAGAAAAAGCCCCTGGAATTTTGGCGTAAAATTCTCGTTCTCCCTCCCCCCTCTCTCTCTCCCTCTATCTTTCACCATCTCTCTCTCACTCTCTCTCTCACTCTTTCTCTCGGCAGCAAACATCACCAACTCTTTGCATGTCTCCGTCGCCGGGTTGAAGCATCCCCATCCGTTCACCGTCGGCACATATCCGGGCTCACAACGGTCGCAAATCTATTCAAAAAAGTGGTACTGGTCTGGTAGCGGGGGGGTAGACCCGAAACCTACCCCCGGATTTCGGCACCTCTCGCAGTTCGTCAGGCATTTCCCGTCGCATACATCGCTCTTCGGGTTTCTGTACTTGAAGCTGGAAAGCCATTGGACTTTTATGGCCTGGCGGGATCTCCTACGCCGGGCAGTAGCGATCGGAGGGCAGCGCGAACGATACGGCCTCCTTGTAATTCCGTACGATGGCCAGCTCGTTTTCCATCGTTTGGTGGGGCACACAAGACGCCACGTCGAGGTCGGTCGCGTTGACGGTACGGTTGTCGAGCGGATTCCTGAAGTTGTGGGTTACAGTAGTGAAAAAAGGGGATATAAATTTTGGTAGAAATCGGCTGTTTTGGCGGAAAAACGAAATTTTTGATGGTGTTTCATCAATATCGAAGTTCAATTAATTTAGTTTGAAGTTTAATTGAATTAAACTTTCATTTCTGTAGCTTTTATAGTACGGTAAGAGCTCCACCTCGCATTCTCGTCAAAAGTCCATGAGGCCGGGCATTCAAGGCAGCCGTACCGTTCCGAGTAAGTAATGCAGGTCATGTTGTTCCATTTGTGGTCCTGGAAATCATGCTCACTCTCTCTCTCTCTCTCTCTCTCTCTCTCTCTCTAAGGCTCTCTTCCCTCTCCTCGTTCTCTCTACCTACAGTAAGATTTGGGTAGTTGCTGGTTCCATCTGTGCATCTTATCTGGTCCTCCCTCTCCGGCTCCACCGTCAGATCCCTCATGTATGTCAGGCGGCGCACCGAGCCGAACTTGCTGAACAAGGCGGCTTGTAACGCTTCCGGACGCGAAAACCCACAAAAAGCTGTAATTGGGGGCATCTCTTTTCGAGCACGACATATCGTCCGCCAGCAAGTCATAACTAGGATTTGGTCGGTAAAGTCAGTTGAAGTCAAGATTACTGGGGTTTGACCTTGCACATGTCGAGAAGGCAGGGGATGGCCTCGGGGTCGCGCTGGAAACACATGTTTTGCCGTTGTTGGATGGAGTAGACCTTAAATTTATCCACCCCCCGTAAAAGACAAGTTCACCTCTTACCCCCAACCCCCGGTAAGAGTCTAGTCCCACCCACCGACACCGAAAGTTTCTATCTCGTCTCCCCTGTGTGTTACAGAGCTGTAAAGTGTACCAAAATGTTCGTCTTGTTCTAACTAACAAAAATAGTTTAAAATTGCATTGTAAAATAGCAAAAATACAAATAACTGAGATAGAAAACCTAAAATTTCGGCTGAAGTCATTCTTTTTTTAAAGAATCTTAAGCAATCTTTAGCCAGGTATAACCAGAAAATTTACATGTTTCGCCTTCTTGGCGCCGGCCATGTAGACGAGCAAAAATAAAGCAACGTGGTACGTGGCGCGCCGTATCATTGGTGCGTGGTGGGTGAGGATAAGTCATTTTCACTCAATCCAGCAACTTACCGCGTTGCTAATCTCGTATGTAAATTTCAAGAGTTAAAGTTGTACTTCTTATGCAAATTTTTTTTCTTATCTTTTCGTTTTTGCCTGTCAAATTTAGTAATCAGTCGGACTTTTCAAGAACCATAATATTGTGTATTGATTCGTGGTTTTTTAGTGGTTAGTTTTGATAGCTTTGTTATGCGTAATTTTGATTTCAGTGCTTGTCTTCTTTACATCCGGCAGTTTTAGTATATGTGGAGGGCCTGATAACATTTTATAGCTAGTTTGGCTGCTTTAATGACACCGCAGCGCATACATTTCGGTCCCCGGTACCTTTTGTCGACTCGACACTACATTCCAATTTTTTATCGTCAACTTAATCCGCATTTTCAACGACAATTATCTACTTAACTGTGATAAGTAAAGATTAATTTCCTGGGGTACTTTTGAGGGCAATTTCAGACGCTTATCATTCATTTTAAACTTAAGCCTCTTGCGTGCTTGCAAACTTAAGCTGCTTACGAAGGGTGACCAGAACGTGAGAATGACAAAGTACTATTTTTTAACTAGGGTGTGGCTATAAAGATGACAATTTTAGGGTTCACTGCACAAAAAAGGTTTTGCGGAAGTAAAAATAGACGCTAAAAATTTTTAAATGCATCACTTGTCCTTGAAAGAAGTTTTCCCAGCTCAAAGTGACCGTTTTTAGTAGGTTTACGTAAAAGTTAGAGTACATCGGCGTGTCATTGTCCTCGCTAAATAGCTCGACAACGTTTAGGATCAAGACTTACTAGCTTCTTAAGCCAGCTTGATGGCGCGAAACATCTCCAGAATACTGTAAGTGTCCTTTTTACTGAAAGAATACATATACTCGTCTCGCTTTTCTATCCTTCGCAATAAAGACTCCCCCAATATCACCGTGGGTGTGGCGGAGAGGTGACAAAGAGGGTGAGAATTTGACCGTAAAATCATTCTACGATCTGTCTGTGCTAAACCGCGATAAGCACCAGATAACGTGTGTTTGTAGATTACAATTTCGGATGTTCAGCGAGCGTCTGATTTCGATTGCACCCGCTGCTAGGACCGATGGTACGATATTTGGTGCTTCCTGGTTATCGGGGGTCGGTTACTTTAGCGGGGGTCGGTTGGCATCTTCTTTTTGTTTAGCTTATAATTGCCTAGTGATAAATTGTAGTTTATTTTAATACTGTTTTTAGTAGGTTCCGATAATCAAAAATTATTAAAATATTTATTCTATAGTCACGAAACCTAGGGTTATAGCGCGGTTTTAGCCATTTTCATATACGTTAGAACGAAAAAGGAAAATTTTTTCAACATGTTTTATGACGTTTTTCTTAATGTCTCCTCCCCCGCTAACAGTCCAGAACCATTTCAAACGGCGCACAAGTCTATAAAAACGGCCAGCTTTTAATTAGTCGAGCCGTGCGATATTATAGAAAAAAAGTTCGCAACCGACCCCCGCTAAAATAACCGACCCCCGATAACCAGGAAGCACCCGATATTTCAGCTCTTCGTGAAAATCATTCTTTCTTTCTGATGTTTCTCATGATTTGACAGCATCCGAAAGGAGCTAGGAAATGTGAAAATTCACCTGGGTATCGAGAGCTACGTGGAATGCAAAAATACGCCCGGTATTCCGCTTGGAATGGTCGTTCTTAGAGCCCCGGAACCATAATTTGTCGTGTTTATAAAGTCGATTACAGCGCTTCACATTACCTTTAAAGCCACTTACAAGGCAGGCATTACAATGATTTTCTTTTCATAAGGAGTAGCGAGAACGTTAAAGAGGCAGTGCAAAAGAGATAGAGAGGAGAGATAGAGGGACTCAGAAAAAGTGAGAGCGACAGAGGGAGAGACGAAATAATCATAAATTCTTTGACGTCGTCGGGTTGATGCTGTACCATGAAGTTTTTCCTGGCACCATATCTTTAAAATAACACTCTGTCACCATTCCGAAATTTCACGGCGAATTTCGAACCCGACTGCCCTTCCCTGCAATGCGCTCGAAGAGACCAAGCCAAAAAAATGTTGGTCTGAGCGATATTTCCACAATGCGGCACCGCAGTTCCCATTCCAGTGTGTGCAAGCAATAATGTTTAGCCAGCCCCCCACCACGCGTTCACCACCCCTCCCGCCTCTTCTCTGGGCGGGGAGGTGTGAGGGCTTAAAGGTTATTCGCGACCGGGGCCCGAGTCAAAATTTAATAAATATAGGTATCCTGTATAGAGAAGCTGAATTTTGATGTTTTGATCTTCGACTTGCCGTAAGAATCGGAATTTCGCGTCGGTAAAAATTAACCTGTCTTTTTAGCCACAGATTAGAGAAAAACATTTTAGAGAAATAAGCGAATTAGTAGTGTTTCCCGTTCTCTCTTGATTCCAAAAATTACCAATTTTGGGACTTAAAAATCTTCAACGAGTCGATCAAAGAGTAAAAATCCGAGCCAAAACCACCACGGGCTTGGCGGCGTCACAGCGATGATGGTCCTCAAACAGCGCCATTGTATCGGCCGGAGAAAAGCTATTTTTCGAGGTATTGTAAGCGCGTTAATGGGTTTCTTTGAAATTTGAAAACCACTCGATTTTGGCCGAAAGATCGTCAATTCTCCATAGAACCAGCCCGCTTCAATTCGAAGTGGTGTAATCTTTGAGCTATATCCTCCCTTGCTCGTCTCTCTCTCTCTCTCTCTCTCACTATTTTCGCGGTCCCTCTCAATCTCCGTCTCATTCGGTCCGTTCAGGTCTTACTTTTTTGTTCAAAATATCAGCCCGCAAAGAAAATCGGCACTGTCCATCTTCGCGTCCAGTTTTTGTAGGTGCTAGAGGTGCTCTCGTGACTGGAGGCGCCCCATTTCTGAAGCTTCAACGCCGAATTCTGCCGCCTGCCATTTTTCCAGTCCAGAATTGGCTTCCAAATACCTTTACAACGAGATTCAAAAGCCAAAAGCCATCGAAACAATTTTTTTTTGTAGAAAATTCCAACCCCCACCCTCGTTTTTTGTCGGTATTTAATTAGCCGAAGCCGCACTACACTATTTAACCCCCGCTCTTTGCCACACCCGGTGGTCGATGAAGCGTGTCAAGGCTATTCAAGTCCAAAAATCAAGAAAGTGCACGGGTTACTTTCATTTTTGACCAGGACATTCTCTTTAAACATGACATAAAACCGCTCATAGTATCTTAAGTATTTCCTGTATTTTTCGATTCTTTAATTGTGGTAATTTCATTTAGATGAAATTTATGTCTATTAATGCATCGCTTTTAGGAAATGAGCCCAAATTTTACCCCATTCTTGCTGGGCTTCGCTTTCGTATTCACCCTGATCTATCAATTCGCCGAGGACCAAAATTTACCCCCAGCTATGGACGTAAAAAGTCACTTTTATCTACATATTCTTTTGTTAAAATGTGATACATTAAAAATGTTATTAATTTAAGATCAAAATGCAAAAGATGTTGTACGAGACACCATGGATTATTCAATATTTTCTAAATGTGTCTTAACAATTCACGATCCCTGGAGTGGAGGGGCCAATAAAACGTATCAAAGCAAGGATCCGCTTGCGAAGTGTAATACGCATTATGTAAGTTTTTAGAGCATAAAAACCACTTGTGGGCGTTAAAAATAAAACGCATTTAACCTTCTTCTCGCGACACGCAAAAACCATTGAAAGAAGTATTCTTTTAAGCTAACTTTTACATATTAAAGGCATGAAAAATCGTGTTTGCTTTATTTCTATGTAGCTTAGCATAATGCACCTAATCTTTTCTTTTTTGAGCCCTTTAGACTAAATGACAGTTATTTTGACGTACCGTACCCGAATTTTTAGATCCCAGCCACCACCCTCCGCGATGGAAAAATATCGATTACCAAGCCCTGGAAGAAACCGATCGATTACTGTGATATACGGTAGAAAAACAGTTATACCGAAAAATTATTAAGATTTCAGCTGTCCCTTCTACCATTGGCAAGAGGGGCATGATGGTGGGAGAATTATGACATTGTTGCCAGATGAGGAGCAGATTGCCGCTTGCGATATCATCTATGCAGAATGTTATCAAGGGAAGACGAGGGTGGATCGATATGTTCATACTCAATTGTTGGAGGAGCCGATGAAGTAAGAGGAAAGCGAGAGATAAATAAAGAGAGAGCGAGCGAGACAGAGCAAGGAGAAAGAAACATCGAAAGCGTAACAATGAGCATGAGCTAGAGCCAGGAATCGACCGCATGAGAGACAGCGAGTGAGAGGGATAAAGAGAGAGAGAGAGAGAGAGAGAGAGAGAAAGAGAGAGAGAGAGAGAGAGGGAGAGCGAAAGCAACAAAGAGTGTGCGCGAGAGAGAGACAGAACGAGAGCGGATGATAGTGAGAGAGAGAGGAGAGAGACAGCAAGAAAGAGAGATAACTCTCATATTTCAGCTATCAACTCTACGCTTCATCGAAGTTCAAAACCACAACTCCAGACCCTGACGCTCCTCCTTCCGACCTACCAACGGAACTTACGAATCCGCGATTCAATGCCCAAGCCAAAAAGAACAAAAATTTCCGCCCTGATATTCACATCATCTTGATCGACTCGTGTTCATCGACCCTGGCGAGAAGGTGAGCATGGCCTGAATGCAGCTCTGTCTTACATCGTAATTTTAAACCCCGAAAAGTTATGGATTTCCCTTGGTAATTCCTTGAATTGAATCCTTTAGAGCCATCCCACAAACCCTCACTTTTCTCGAGCAAAAAATGGGCGGAGTTTTTATGCACCATTTGAATAGAGTGGCTGATAATAGCCACCCAAACGGGTTTGCCTTTCTTTTCGGTGGGTTTCGTTTCCTTAGTGCTTGTTCCGGTTTTTAATAGAATAACGATAAAATCGTTGCGTTTTAGGAAAACGCATCTACGAGTCATTTCGTGGATTTCTCGGCGCATCGGACCTAGCCGCCGAATGGAGCATACAAAAGGCTTGCAAAACCTACCTGGATAACGAAACGATGATCATGCACGAGTATGCGGCGGAAGGTACTGTAAAAGCCCTTGTTTCGTCAAACCACCCAGCTTTTGAAAACGTTAGGCTCTAAAATTTAACTTAAAAAGTCAAATTTTTTACTAATTTCCGAGTTTTAATCTATCTTAATGCTAGAAAGTTGTTTAAATATGGTTTATTTGGCCTATCCGTTAATATGACTTTTTCAAAACCCGAATTATCGTTGTTAAGGCTATAAAACAGCCCATTTACTGGACTGGGGAGACGTCTTCTACTACCCCTATTGCAAGGGATACTTGAAGCAGCCGACGGATCATCGCTATGAGTAAGTTAAAATGCTTTTAATGGTAGTATTTACAGTAGTTCCAGCCGCGTGTCAGTATCGAAGTAGTTTAAATACTTTATATTGGAATTATGGCTTTCCAATAAGAATAACATACGAAAATTCCCGATTTAGAGCCCTGAACCGGATCCTTGGCGTCGACAAGGAGTTCGAGAAGGAGAGGCTGGCAAATTGTATGGAAGAGTGGCACGCATTATTGAAATACCATGGGCAGTTTGCGGCTGGGTACAAAAGTGAGTAGTCAATCGTACTCTAAAGGGCCAGTCAAGGCCAAAACTATCTGTAATTCGATCGCAAAATTCGTAGGCTTTTCAAGACTGTTGAAAAATACATTGCTACAGTTGGCTTTTTCTATTTTAATTTAACGTTTTCCACATTTTTATCCTCATCCATCGATTAGAAAGTGTTTACACACAAGTAAACAAAAAAATGTTAGATAACCCGAAATTCGGCCTCTCCTGGCTGGTATCACTACTTCACGGCAACGCAAACATGCTCTATCACACGGACGACTATTTTTTGGTAAGCTTCTGATACATATTATCTAAAAGAATATCATTCATCGCATTGCAGAAATATTTTCAAGAGCATGAAAAGACATTCGACAACTCGTTCGTGTTCTTCATGGGTGATCATGGGCCGAGGATTGGTCCGGTAAGTCTTAAATTAATTTAATTTAATTTTCTACTTAAAAATTTAAAAAATTTCAATCATCTACCGATTTAATTATAAATATATCAAGGTAATTTTAAGACCACCGGCACAGAAATGGGGCAGCGAGAAGTGAATAACCCGATGCTGATGCTGATGGTTCCGAAATTTTTGAGGGAAAACAAGGAGGTCAGGAATTCTGGAAGTTTCTCACTTTCGTTCATCGGATTAGGAGATGTAATTAATTTAGGTTTAGCTTTACCTACAATATCCGATTACGACACTTAAATGATCTTTTTAGTTCTAGCTTTGGCGGCAGATTTTCGCGTTTAGCTGATTACGTAACCTAATTATCCAAGCGTTGAACGGGTATCAATTTACGATATGAAATTCATCCACTTAATTTCGAGCCTAAGTTATGTTTTTGTTTGGAGATTACCTGAGTTTTAGCTGATGACCAATCTCAAAGCCCACTCGACGAGTCTGCTAACCCACTTTGACGTCTACGCGACGCTGCAGGACATCTTAAAGGTATAGCGGCAGCTTTGACTATTAAAATCATTGGACCTGCAGAATGCTCACGCTACAAACTACACATCTTTTAAATATGAACAGATTCTGAATCCAAACCCAAATAATGGGACCTCGATTCTGCGCCCGCGAGGGCCGTTTGAGGACAGGTAGAGCTAAAAAAACCTTATCTCTAAAAATAGTGCTTTGTAGGAATTGCCAAAACGTGCCGGTCACTGGGGATTACTGTCTATGTGAATTTAATAAAACTGAGAAGTAAGTCACTAATTGAACTAAAAAAATACCGTATTTTCTAGAAATTTCGTCCCAATGGGCAAATTTGCGGTCGGATTGATCAACGAATATGTGGAGCAAGAGATGTTATCAGATTTATGCGCCCCGCTGAGCTTGGGAAAGGTAGTTACGGGGCGTTTTTAGCGTAGTTTTAGCGTATTTAATTTAGTATCTTTTATGTTTAAAAGCGATTTCTAGATCGAGTCCGTCTCCACTTACAATCCAGAACGGGCTACACAGCTGTATGAAATTACATTTACCACTGCGCCGAGTAGTGCAAAGTATAAAGCGGTAGGTCGCTCGCTGTCTCTCTCTCTATCTCTCGCTCTCTCCCACTCTCTCCCTCTCTCGCACTCCCGCTCTCTCGCACGTTTGCTCTCTCTCTCTATCTTTCTCTCTTTCTCTAACTCTCTCCTTTATCATCGATTTTTCAGCGCATCCGCATCGACGACAACGATCAGTTCATCGCATCCGGCCACCCGGTCCGGCTTAATGAATACAAATCAACGGCCGATTGCGTGGCGGGACCCCGGCCGGAAATGAGACCCTATTGCTACTGTAAAAGCAATATAAAAACCACTACTGCTAAGTCCTCAAAATCGAAGACTGGCTAATTTCCTTTCAACGTGTATCTTATCACAATACCAAAGATTGTACCATACGGTTTCCACACATTCGGGTTCTAGAAATAAATTATTGACTTCACTGCCAATCGATGCCGTCGAATCAGGTTTTTTCAGCTTGCCAAAAGACGACAGGCAGACACACAGCAAAAACCGGCTTTAAAAAGCTGCAAAGACAAACATGGCGTCTTTTTGGAAAAGAAAGGCATCGATTCGTAGGTGGAGACCAAATCAGGATAACTGCAGAAAGCGTAAAAAAAGTGGATCTGTACCGTTCGTGGGCTATCACGAAAGTACAACCATTTTTGTGTGACGCTTTACCTAGTTTTAGGTCTTCCTAAATTTATAAAAGCTGCTTTTTTATATTATTTTTAGTCTCAATTTTTTTAATTTTTGGCCAGGAATATATGGGAAATGTTCAAAAAAGAAGAATGTTCGCATTTTCAGCTATTTGCAAATCTTTCTTAGAGTTTTCTAGCAAGCAAAAATTACTAGTAACGCTATAAAAATACGTTATAGGTTATCAACCGCTAACAGACCGGAAACTCGACTTTTGCAGGGATTTTTCGGCTCGCAAACCAGTTATCAGCGATTTGCATCGACTTCCGGTTTTGAATCCCTAAGTTTGCCCTCTGGATCCTGGATAATCTGGCGTCCTTTTTCTAGTCTTCGCCCCCGGAGAGGTGGAGCCTCTACCTCGCCCAGATGCCGACTTCGCATCGCTCGTACGAGGGCAAGAAGGTGAAAAATTTAAAAAGTTTTGCAAGTTTTAGATTTTTTGTTTCTGACACGGCAGCAACTATACATACGTCCCATTCGAGCCTCACCTCAATGCCTATTGCAGAAGCCCGCCGAGTTGCCCCTCGTCACGTTCAAGCAGTTCCAGAAGCTGCCCCTCGATTTGTGGGTGCTGGTCAGGAACGCGCTCACCCCGGCCGACCTGCTGTGCTTGGCCGATGCCGATCGGTTCTTTAAGGTAGGTATGGTGAGAGACTAGTTTATCCCAAAGCTCCAGAGGCTTACCAAAGTAAAATCTCGGCCGTTACAGGCTGTCATCTTGCCCCCCCGTCGCGATCGTCCCTTCAGCTGCCGTCTCCTGCTCGAAGCCACTTTCCGTCAGGCCGAAGCCGCAGGTGAGCAAAGCGTTTTTTTTAGGTTCTTGAGTGTGGTAAGGGTCAAGTCGACGTTTTGGCGAGTTGCATTTTTGGTCAGAAATTTATGAAAAATCGGCACAACGGTCTAAATTTTAGAATTTTGAATTGTATTTTGTAATCCTGCCGATTAAAAACACCTGAAAACGTCATAAAAACAAATTATCCCCCCCCCCCACTAACAGTTCAGATCTACTATATATAAATTTCTAATGTCCGTGCGCCCGTGCGACCGGGAATTCATCCAAATTTTGCATTCAAATCAAAATTCAAGTTGTGTGGGATGGGAGGCCAGCGCTGAACCCCCGCGTAGCGGGGGGGTCAGCGCTGGTCCCCTTTAAATATGCATTAATTTTCAGAGCGAGAAAGCGGCCGACATCCTCATCACGTTCGAGCAGTTTGTGGAGATGCCGCAGGACGTCTGGCTGCTTTTGATGGAGCACTTCAGCCCGATCGACATGCTCAACTTGGCGTATGCCGACGACTTCTTCAAGGTCAGTATGAAATGCAAAATTTCAGAAACCTAAAATATACTAGCCTGCTAATAGTAAATAGTGTATGTTATGGCGTTTTTCGTATTTTTGATTGCTAGAAAGTTCAAAATATCTTAAAAAATTTTGGGTTCTTTCGTATTATCGGCGGGGGGGGGGATTTTATCAGGGGAACCCACCTTTTTGTTAAGACCTCTTTTTTGAAATATAAATAGCGGATCTCTTTCTAAATGGTTTTATAGTATTCCTGAACTGGAAAACTTTACAAATTTTTGTCAAAAAATACTAAAAAATATCGATTTTTCGACTAAAAAAAGAAGTCGAAGTCGAAGTTTTTCTACTTTCGATATACTTATATATTGCGAAAAACACGACTAAAACACTTTTTATTAAGTTACTAGCCATTTCTAGACTTATACAAAAAAAAAGAAAACATTTCTAGACCACCCCCCCATCCCTACCCGCCACCCCCCGATAATGCGAAAGCACCAAAAACCTTCTTTTGATTTTGATTTTTAAAGGGATGCCGATGGCTGAGTCAATCGGTTACGCGCTGGAAAGAAAATGTCTCTGCGCCTCTCCCTAGGGCGCGCTCCCTGCCCTGTTGGCTACTTGCCAATTTGTTGATGGGGGGGGGGGGGGATCGACACATGCCGTCGGCAGCCCTTTAAGACCTTGGTTGCATGGCAAATTTCAGGGACTCATCACGGCGTCGCCGAAACGCTGGGCGTCGTTCGTCGAGCATACGTCGTCGGGCTACGGCGAACTTGATGCCAAGTATCGCCCGGAATCCTGCACGGAAATGGTGTTTTGCAGGACTTATGCCCTGTCGCGCAGCCGGAAACGCTGGGAGGCAGAGCGCAAATATCTGCTCGCCTACGGGAATGAATACACGTAGGTGTCAATCGGTTGCAGCCCGTCCCGGGACTGTTCTTTTTGCGGGGGGGGGGGAAGGACTGTACTGATTTGCTTGAGTGACTGACGGCCTGACCGACTTTGCTTGAGGAAAACGTCGGTTTTCGCAACACCACACGACAATGTCTTATAATATAGGGGGGGAAAATTGCGCTATATGGTCACTAAACGGATTTTGGATTTTTATATACCAAAATGCTCAACAGTTCGAGCTGGTTCAGGATCAGTTGAAAAAACTATTTGGAAACACGTCTGGAGCGAGTTATAACACTTCAAAGTTGGCGAGTGTCGTATATGGTCACCAAACGGATTTTCGATTTTTATATGTCAAAATGCTCAGCGGGCCGAGCTGATTCTAGAACAGTTGAAAAAACCTTTGGGAAATACTTCTGGAGCGAGATATCTAGCTTACAAACCGTCCATTCAGCCCCTGAAGTAGTACGTAGTACAACAAAATACGCCAACTGTACATCGGAAAGAAACGGAATGGTGGAGAATTGCCGTTTCAAGGGTAAAAAATACATTGTCAGGCAAGGTGGGCCGTCGCTTCGGATGGGCTGCCGCTCCACTCTTTCGAAATCGGGGCGCCCCCGGCCGCTTCGCCGGCCTTGGCGCCCCCATTTCGAAACCCTGTACGAGCTCGCACCCACCCGAAGCGACTAGGCCCCGGGTGGCACGAAGCCTTATTTTTAGGCTCAGATCGGGTGTGTAGTTTCATGCCAAACCCATTTCGAACCCAACCATTTTTCGCAACACCGAAAACTGACTCGCCGGGGCGACAACGTTATGTAGTGGGCCGGGGTGACGCCAAACTTTGTAGTGGTATATCTCGCTCCAGAAGTATTTCCCAAAGGTTTTTTCAACTGTTCTAGAATCAGCTCGACCTGCTGAGCATTTTGACATATAAAAATCGAAAATCCGTTTAGTGACCATATAGGCCACACGCCAACTTTGAAGTGTTATAACTCGCTCCAGAAGTGTTTCCCAATAGTTTTTTTCAACTGATCCTGAACCAGCTCGAACTGTTGAGCATTTTGGTATATAAAAATCCAAAATCCGTTTAGTGACCATATAACGCAATTTAGCCATATAGGGTTCTGGACTCTTATCGGGGAGGGGGGTGTGGGACCAAATCTTTCTCTGCGATTCTCTACGGCCCTATAACAAATATAGACTGTTTTTATAGCAAGGTATAGGTGGAAAAACAGAACGTGTTCCCCCTGCTAACAGTCCAGAACCGTAATTGTTTAGCTCCTAAGACTGTATCATCAAATGAATCTCCAAAAACAATCAGCCCATCGCAAATCCCCGAAGAAAGAACAGGACCCCGGCCCTTATTTAACTTGTTACGTTTAGCTACCCGCGCGAGGTGTTTGGCGACCCGCCATTTGAGGATGGGCTCTGCCGTCATGTTCCGCCTGACGGTAACCGGGAAATGGCCTCGATAGATGACTTGTACATCCTGATCAACAACGCCACCTTTGACCAGGTGCGTTGTGTGCACGTCGCGTGACCCAAAGTCAAAAATTTTCGAAAATTTCTATTAATTTTCTATGTTGTTTTTATAACTAAAACCATGTAAAATTCTATAAAAATGGTTTATAGTTTATTATAGAGCCGCAGAGAATCACAGGGAAAATTTTCGGTTCCGCCCACCCTCCCCCCCCCTGATAACGGTCCAGAACCGATCCACCTAGCCCGCGGCTAACAATAAAATGCCACTTGTTCCAGCTCGGGCTCTGGCGACTGCCCGGCCCCGACAAGTACATCACCGCCCCCGCCGTTCGCGCCCATATTGCCATGCTGCCGATCGACGGACCGAAACGTGACCTGTGGCCCCAGATCGGTATGCAGATTTTGGGGTTTGAGCTCATTTTTTGTAGCCGAAATGCAGCCGAGCTGTGTGACCGTTCACTCCAGCCCCGTCTGTCACGTTGGCGAGATGCGGTCGGCGATCAAGGACATCATGACTCTAGTTCCGGTATGGCCTCTATCTGATGCAAAAAAAATGTTTTTGAGGGCTTGTCAAAGCTGTGGGTCCACTTTGGGCGCGAGATTGCCGAGATGGACAGCCTCGTCGAAGTGAAGGCGCCGACGATCGTGGCCTACTTCTGTATGAAGAAGCAAGGTAGTAATTATGTAACGGTTGCTGTCTCTCTCTCTCTCTCCCTCTCTCTCTCTCTCTCTCTCTCTTTCCTCTCTCTCTCTCTCTATCTCTCTCCTCTCTTTATTTGAAAATCCTTTTTGAGCCATCCGTTTTCAGTGGGCACCAAATATAGCAGCTACAAGTACGTCCTGGATACCAAGCTACTCAAGGATTTCCACCGCATCGTCGTCCCGGCCTTGAACACGCTCATCGACGTGGGGATGCAGACCTACGAATTCTACATTCCCAAATTATACAAAAATAAGCTATTTTTGAAAACTATGATTTATGGTTTTTAAGGTGTTTCTAGATGCAAAACTCCGAAGCTACTTGAAAAATGATTTATGTTTCCCATCCCCCGCCCAACCTCCTCCCCCCCCCGCTAACAGTCCAGTAACTTCTTTTGCAGCAATGGGAGAGGCGCGAGCGTGAGATCGATTACATCACCTTCAACGCCCAGGAGTCGCCACAGCCAGGACGCCACTACCGCATGTGGAACAACTTCGTGGAGTTGCACCGGGTTGGTGTTGCTTACACAAAGAGAGAGAGAGCGAGAGAGAGAGCGAGAGAGAGAGAGCTTAGGCTTAGGCTTGGGGTTTCGGCTTAAGCTGAAGCCTAGACTTATCTTAAGCTTAGCTCAGGCTTTTCTGACTGTGACTGTATTTCCGGCCCTACGTTTTCTTTTTAGATATCCTGATGCTGCCAAAAGAATTGTGCGAGAAGCGCACGGACCCGATCCGGCTCTACGACCTCGACAGGCTGGCTTTAATTCGGCGTGGCCCCGAGGTACGCCGATTTTTCCGCGATTCCGAATTTTGTTATGCTGCAGAGCCACGAGGGGCTCCTCATCGGCGTCTACGGGGCCAGCATCGTGCTCTTGGCCTGTGATTACAACTTCCGCAGGTGACGGTTCTTTAGGATTCGCGGAGGGGGGACCAATTTTTTTACTTGCCGGCCTGGTCGGCCTAGTAATCCTACTATATATAAAAAAATAGTGTTTGTGTGTGTGTGTATGACACTTTGCATGCAACTTCCGTCAGGTTGTTCCAGTTGTATCTCAAGAAGGAGAATAGTTAGGGTCATGTTTGATACGTCATTAGGTGCATAATCTCCAGGAGATGACTGCACACACATCAGATTTATCAAAATCGTCTATTTTCGACATTAAATTTTGGGTTTCGTTGAAAAATCCAGCACCCTCTTTGTTAGGGATCGATTAGCATATACCCTGGAATGGCGGAGAGCCTATATAAAGTAGCAGAGAGCGCATTTTTCACTTTTTTTTCAGCGTGGGTCGTGCCGAATTATGCAAAGTGTAAACTTTCATTGGTTGGGAGGGCCAGGGGTTGAAAAGTCGCGAAGCGGCTTTTCAACCCTGGTCAAATATAAGTGTTTTTACCGAATTTTTAGTGAATTTAAACAATATTTAAAGTGGAAAAACTAGTTAAAAAAAATTAGAAAAGAGTTTGAAAGAGTCGAAAAATTGCTAGCATTTGGCCATCTTGGCTCGAAAAATCAATTTTCGACCTAAAATTTGGTAAGGCTTTTATGCTTAGGAATAGCTAAAAATCGTAATCCTAATGAAATCCTAATGCAAAAAAATGAGCAGAGAGTGGGGCGAGGCAGGGGGGAGCCGAAATGAGTTATGCTAATTTTAGATCCAGAGCCCGTCTTTTTCAAATTTTCCTGGGCCTTCTTGATCCCTTTAAGAGTAGCGAGTCAGCTAATCACTTTCAGGCAGCGCTGCAGCGACGAGCTCAACAAATTCCTCCGCGACGCCTACGATTTCTCTCGTCAAATGCCTAGAACTCGGGCCAGTAATCGGGCGGCCGCTGGCAAGAACGTGCGTTTGATTTAGTTTTTAGATAGAAAGAGCTCGCAAAAACCGATGAAAAAGATTTTTGAATTTTCGTTCTCTGATGTATGAAAAACAACCAAACAGGCTCAAAATTTGTGAAATTTTTTTGTAACCTTCTAGCGATTAAAAACTTCCCAAAATATTTGAAAAAACACTATTTAGCATTAACCGGAAATAGACAAACTTTTTCTCCTTTTTACTTTTTCTCTCATCTTTACGTTCTTACATTTTACGGCTTAACCCAAATTTCGGCATTCTGAGTTACTGAACGTGTTCGAAAAGGCTAAGCAGGCGGCAAGATAATGTGACCAAAAATGGAAACTGAAAA
>CATQJA010000802.1:0-27779 GCA_958295435.1 Mesorhabditis spiculigera
TTGATTCTACGTGTCTGGATACGTCTATGCTTAATATTATTTGTAAGCAAAAAACCTGCCTTAGGACATCGGCCTAAGCTTAAGTCTAAACCTAAATGCCTAATACTAAGCAGAAACCTAAGCAAAAACCTATGCCTAATCAGAAGCCTAAGCCCAAGTCTAGCCCGCCTTGATAATCTCATCCTCCCTATACCCGTTCACCAACACGCAATTCCCCAGTTTGATTGGATGTAATCTCCCCCCAACAACTTCGCCCTGGGCCCTTGTCCAGGACCAACTGACACCCAATCGGACATGCCTCCAAACCACCACCACCCCAGGCAGATACCTCTCTGATCACCGGGTCAGCCGGCCGCACAGAAAAAAACGGCAAAAACATGAATATTGCTGACAAGCCGATTGATGCCCACCAGCACACAGCACAACCCACCTCAAAAAGCCCCCGACAGGTCCCCGGGCCGGAGGAATGGAAGCAAAAAATGAGGATCGCATGGGATTGGAGGTGGCTGGGTGGGTAAATAGGAATTTTTAAGGGCTTTGAGGACCAGGAAACTGGATACAATTTTTATTCAGATCAAAAATCAAGTTAGAACTGTTACAGTTATCAACGAAAATGGCGAAAAATGAGCCTAAGCCTAAGCCAAACCTAAGCAAAGACTAAACCTAAGCCTAAGCCTAGCATATGTCCAATAGAAATTTATAGCTGATAAATACCAAAGTGTTGTGTGTAATTACATAACGTTAACGCTAAGGTTGCTAAAATTCGTTAAAAATGTCAAAAACCGAGAATTCCGCTTTTTACTACCTTCCTGCTGCAGTGCAAACTTTTTCCGCGGGGCTATAGGTGGATGCACTTTTGTGAAGGTCATGAAGCAAGGTAATTTTAGTGGATAGTTAATTTAGAATATACTTAGCTTTAGTGGACCGAGATTCCAATGACAAATTTCGTGCTTGCTCCCGACCCCAACCCTCGAGTAAGCCTCCCTTAAAAATTCATCAACACGCGTAGGTCGACCCAAAAACTTGGGTATGGGGACTAGAGTTCAGAATTTTTAGGGAGGTTAGGCAGCTTTTATGGTAGTAAATATAAAAAAATTTAAACCTTTAAAAATTTGGCGAACTCCGGAATTTCAGGTGGTTTCAAACGTTAGAAAAACACGACTTTGACGGTAAATTTAGGTAATCCCGACGATGGGGTATTTAATTTGTTTTTTAATGTATGTAGAAAATCGAAAAATCAATTATTAAGTAAATCAAATGAACTCGCCAGCTTGCCGCTGCGCGCCCACGCCCACGTAGGGCATCCCCGGGTCTTTGAGCGGTTTTTTCTGAAAAGCAGATGGTAATTTTGGGGAGCTACGAGAGATGACCTACTTCCATTCCGGAAAATGTCCGAATTTATTTTTAGAGTTTAGGACGAGGTTCAGGCCGAATAATCAAAATTGAAGGCCACCGACTGGCGGTCAGATCGGCTAGCCGACAGCCAGGGGTCAACTGATAAGCCGAAAGGCCGAATGATTCGAGGAAATTGAGATAGTAGGCTTTAGACGGGCAAGCTGTGATTTTTGGATTTAAAAACAAATTTTTAAGCGTTTCTAGGGATTCTAAATTGAGACTTTTTTGCCCATTTTTGAAGATTATCTGCACGTCATGAAGGTGAGGGTGAAAATCGCGAGATCAACGTTTCAGAAGCCATGTTTTTAGTAAAAAAAAAACGACCAAAGTTGGCCAACGCTAAGCACTTGGCTTTCTGGGGTCCAATGCCTTTAATTGCGCCATGTGTAAATGAGGAGATTCGACGGATAAACGAGGCGCCAAACAGCTGTCCTACCGGGCCCCTACGCCCCTCGATTTCCCGCCAACCCAACCCAAACGGATCCAACATGCCCAACACACGCCCAACACAAAACGGGAAAAGCCTGCAAAATTGCATGTGGTCTAGTTTTTACATATTGAAAAATGGCAAAAGCGGATTTGTGAGGAATTCGACCGGAAACGCTTCGAAATAACTGGTCGAACGTTTCCCAATTTGCAAAATTTCCAAACACTTAAAAATGTACTTACCCCAAAAATTTAAAAGAACTTTAAATTTCACGGCATTGAATCGTATCTAAATTTGAACCTTTGTGACAATGAGAAAGGGTACAAAACCAGAAACCCCCTCCCCCTGTCCAACCCCATAGATTTTTTATTGTTCTAAAACACGTAAGAGCAATCATTTCGCTTGTTTGCGGATCATGCTTTTATTTTAAATCGCTTTAAAATGCCATATAAACGAAAAGTCAAACAATTCGCTCCTAGGCAACGCAAGGGAAGTTGAATGTGGTGCATTTGCCGTGGCACTCGATCATTGGTGGCCGGCATTTTCCGGAACTTATGAGCTTGCCTTCCCCCAATTTCTCGGATAGCTGAAATTGTTTCTTTTATTTGAAGTTATCTCTTCTATGTTAAGAGGCCTGTGTGACACGCCTAAGTTCATATAGCAATATCCGAACCTCCGAGGAGCACGGCAGATCCGTCGACACGCACTTTGGGCCGCAGTAACGATAACCCTTACTGCATGGCTTCTGCAAGAATTTGGGTTTAGGTTAGCTCTTAAGCTTTGCTTAGGCTTAGACCTAGGCTTAGCCTTAAGCTCAGGCTTAGGCTTAGGCTTATGTCCTAACCCTAGAAAACCTACCTGAGTCGTTACTTTCGACGTTGCTGTCACTTTCGCCTTTGTCATCACTGCCACCTTTGTCGTCCCTTTCGCATTTGGCGTCACTTTCGCGGCCGCCAGCAGTCCGAGAATCAAAAGGAGCAACAGGATGTGTCGCAACATCTTTGAAGAGAATGTTTCCTATGCTGTTGCGATAGCCTCCATAGCCCACGTCTCAATTTCAATTCAAAAACATTCATAAAATCGAATGTGGTGCATAAAATGTCGAACTCTCGTGTCGGTCGGTTTGGAAGCTTTGTAAGATTCAGAATTTTCAATATCTTTGCAAGCTTCCGTGCGCTTTGTTGATATAAATTGATGATAAAATCTTTATCCAGAATTGCTGCTAGAATTCTGCGGCCGTGCCAGGAGAATCACACTAATTTTCGAGTTATTTTTTGATTGTAGATCGGCCAATCGCAGAAAGGCCAATATCTCACCGCGCATCTGAAGAAACCCGGTTAAAAACCCAGATACTACCGACCTTTTTGAACATGAAAAAGGTGACCCAGGCCACACCGATGAAGTGGAGATCGGTGCCGACTTTGAAGAAGTAGTAGAAGCACCAGACGGGCCAGATTTGGCCGTGCCATAGGAACCAGGGTAGTAGTTGGAGGCAGACGGTGATGCAGGCCACGATTGAGCCTAAGCTTTGACATTCCAGCTTAAACTCGGTAGTTGCTCACCCGTGCATGAAAGCATTGCCGCGATTGTCGCTTTGTAAATTCTTCGATTGCGTTGATTCTAAAGAACGACTTGAAACATCTGCACAAACAGTCTATGGCAGCATATTTCATTTCAAATCACGGACCTGTCCCTTGAGCAACGCCGGCAACCGCGTCAAAATATACGCGTAAATGAGCACGTTACTAGCTGTTAACCCATTCGGAGCCATTGTAAGAACATTATAATAGATCCTTAATGGCTCGGGTGCCGTTGACAAGCTCCATTGATACGCAAACGATTCGTCAATCGTATAAGATGCAGCTGTGTCGATTGGGTAGATTATTGGAATGCACGAAAGGAGATAAAATACCCAGACGAGTTTGCTGAACGTCTCCAGCCAGGCGGCTTCCTAAATGTCATGCCTTTCCCTCACCGCCCACTTTAAAAACTGACCTTATCGACCACCGTAATATTTCTAATTACGAATAACCTTGTTACGGTAAGTACGCACAACCAGAAAGTCGATTGGATTAGGAACCCGATTTCACTGATCTTAACCAAGAAACTTGTTTGTTTTAAAAACAGGGTCTCCTTTCCAGAAATTCAAAGTTTTTCGAAAATATTTACATAGGCGATTTTCCCGATCCAGTGAGCATTCGCAAAGTAAAACTCCGAAAATAGTCCAAGATTCGCCGGCTCATTGATGAAAAATGCGGCCATTGAATGGACCAGCAGACAGATACCTTAGAAATGTAACGTTTTATTAGCGTTCGTCATTGGCAGTGTATAGTTTTTACTTACTCAAATTTCGCAGACAAATCAAAAATGTCTTCCCCGTTTCGTTAGCATCAATGTTCCGAGTAGCGTAAAGAATGGCAACGTATAGGGGAATTGTCAATAACATCACGATGTCGAGAAGTATAGAGCAAATGAGATATAGAAGGTACATCGCTAAAGCAAGGCTAATTGTAAGTCAGAACCAGAGTGACTATTTGGAATCCTATCCTACTATATATAAAAAAATAGTGTCTGTGTGTGTGTGTGTGTGCATTTGCATGCAACTTCCGTCACCGTGTTCCAGTAGTATCTCAAGAAGGGAAGTACTTAGGGATATGTTTGATACGTCATTAGGTGCGTAATGGGCTGGAGATGACTGCACACATATCAGATTTTACAAAATATGCTGTTTTCGACATTAAAATTAAGTTTTTCATGGAAAATGGGACACCCCTCTTTGTTAGGATAAAATTAGCATACACCGGAAGTCACGGTAGCCTATATAAAGGGGTGGTGGAAGCATTTTTCATTTTTCGTTATCCGAATCCGCGAAAATTATGCAAAGCCAAGAATATCATGGTCGCAGACGGGGCCAGGGTTGAAAAGTCGCGAAGCGGCTTTTCAACCCTGGTCTTTTTGAAAATAACTTGGGAATCAGCCACAAACTCTCCACTAGAAAAGGGGGCTAGGTGCGATCGCTTGACTTTAAGTGGTTTCCCTGCGAGTAATTCCGGGTCAAAACCCTAGCAAGGTGCCACTTTCAGGCCTATAATTTGCCCTTTCAAAAAATTTTTGCCCATTGCATTCAAGTGGGAGGGAAAATTCGACTCATATTCTGCGCGTATTTAAGGGAAAAATCAAATAAATTTTGGGGAGCAAGATGCAATAGATTTTTTTGCTAGCATATTCCTTACAGCTTTTCGTTTGAAACCTTCCAACGAAGAAGCGGAAGGGAGGCTTTGTCGCGAGATACCGCCACCAGGGCCGTAACAAACCCAAATTTCGGGGGGGGGGGGACCCCAAAAATTTTTCACTAATATAACTAAAACTACAGCGCCGCAGGCAAAATTTTTGAAAACATAGGGTTTATAACACTAAAACTAGTGTTAAAAATAGACAAAAACAGCGCCGCAGGCAAAAAATTTTTTGGAAAAATTAAATCATAAGGGTCCCCCTTATGAACTTTTCGGCCTTCGGCCGATTTCGGGGGGGCGGCTCGCCTCTCTCCCCCCTCTTACGGGCCTGACCGCCACCATTTGGCTTTACTGCACCGTATCGACCTTTAGTTAAGAAACATAAGCATTAGAATGGATGAATGTGGATATAAATAGTGTATAAAGGTTGAATCCCCTCGATCCATTTGTGAGTTCAGCGCCGAGGTTGTATGCCTTTTCGGGGAACTATACGAACAACCTCAGAAGGTTTGAACAAGAAAGAAATGTCAGAAACTTTATGACGAGTTACTACTGGAATCTTGCGGTCGAGATAGCAAAATGACACCGATTTTCATGTTGTTTGAGGTCGGGTCGGCCAGGTGAAGGAAGGCCAGCATTTCGCCACGAATCTGGAGGAATTCCTTTGCTAAAAATTAAGGTTGCTGACCTTCTTGAACATGAAGAAAGTCACCCAGGCGAGGCCGATGAAGTGGAGGTCTGAGCCGATTTTGAAGAAAAAGTAGAAGCACCAGACGGGCCAGATTCGATCTTGCCATAGAAACCATGGGATAAGCTCGATGCAGACGGTGACGCCGGCCACGATTGAGCCTAGGCTTTGTCATTCAAGCTTAAACTCGGTAGTTGTTTACCCGTGCATGAAAGCATTGCAGCGATTGTCGCTTTGTAAATTCTTCGATTGCGTTGATTCTAAAGAACGACTTGAAACATCTGCAACACCTTCTATGGCCATTCTTTTCCTGGTGTACCTCTGGCAAATTTCATCCTATCACCCGCCATGACAAGCTCAACGTGCAGATTTTACAAAACCGCGAAACTATAGCTTTAGCCACCCTTTGAAAAGTCAAACAAACACACAAATCACGGACCTGTCCCTTGAGCAACGCCGGCAACCGCGTCAAAATATACGCGTAAATGAGCACTTTAATAGCTGCTAACCCATTCGGAGCCATTGTAAGAACATTATAATAGATTCTTAGAGGCTCCGCAGTAAGCGACAAACGCAGCCGAAAGGCAAATGACTGGTCAATAGTATAAATAGCCCCGGTATCGATTGGATAAATTATCGGAATACAGGAAAGAAGGTAGAACGCCCAGACGAGCTTGCTGAACGCTTCCAACCAAACGGCTTCCTAAAGTAGTGGCTCTTTGCTTGGCGCGCACCGTCACATCGCACCTTATCCACCACCGAAATGCTCCTAATAACTACCAATCTTGTTACGGTAAGCACGCACAACCAGAAAGTCGATTGGAGTAGGAACCCGATTTCACTGATCTTAACCAAGAAACTTGTTTGTTTTTAAAACAGGTTCTCCCTTCCAAAAATTCAAAGCTTTTCGAAAATCCTATCCTATAAGCGAGAAAAGTATGTCTGTTTTCTGTGCAGCCGATTTCTCGGCCGTCAGGCCGAATTTTGCGCTGATTTTTGGCATGGAGGTGGAGAAACACATCCTCTTTATAGGCTTTTTTTTGTTTTTTGAAATTCCTTCATTTAAGGATTTGACAAGCAAAATAGTAGAAAACCCTTAACATTTTGGCCAAAAAAAGGTTTGTTCAGAGGATATCTCGCGATCCCAATGGAATTCATCTTTAATTTTTGGAGGGCGGATTGGAAATAGAATTCTCCCGATATATAATTTTGCGTTTTGCCAGATTTTGTAAAATAAAGTTTTTATGAGCATTTTTCTAAAAATTCCTTAACAAAATGGCCGAAGTGCCGTGGTGTCCGGGTCATAACTTGAGACCCAGATGGAATTTCGGGCTGAATTTTGGACAACTTATGTATTCAATATTGGGGATCACGAGCATCTTATTATCTTTACAAATTTCCCGCATATTCAAACTCAAAAATCGAATTTTGTAAAGGGACCGGTAGGCCTCAGTCCGGGATTATTGGGTCGCCCTTTCTTTGCATTCCCCCGCCGGGATTCCCCGGAACAGAAGAGGGCTTTCACGCCGCATCTTCCGATCTGGCCCATGGTGTAGTGGGTTTGCTCCCGGTCTACCACGCGCATGGTCGTGGGTTCGGATCCTGGGAGAATTGAATTTTTTGATTTTTGGTAGTTCAGCAACAAAACATATTTCTATGCTCTAGGTGTGCGAGGTTTAGGCCTGGCTCACACTTTAGCGCCGCAGGCCAAAGAAAAGGTCCTTGACCCAGGCTCTCGCGCCGCAGGCCAAATCTTGGAGAAAAACCAGTAACTAGCGCCGCAGGCAAAAAGGTTCTAGCGCGAGGTTTAGGCCTGGCTCTCGCTCTAGCGCCGCAGGCCAAAGAAAAGGTCCTTGGCCAAGGCTCTGGCGCCGCAGGCCAGAGAATGGCCCCTTGACTCAAGTTATGCGCCTCAGGCAAAAAAAAGAAGGTATTGGAATTCATCGTTCCTGGACGGGGTCCAGTGGAAAAGGGCCGCGAAGCGGGCTTTTTCCACTGGTATTTACATAGGCGATTTTCCCGATCCAGTTAGCATTCGCAAAGTAAAACTCCGAAAATAGTCCAAGATTCGCCGGCTCATTGATGAAAAATGCGGCCATTGAATGGACCAGCAGACAGATACCTTAGAAATGTAACGTTTTATTAGCGTTCGTCATTGGCAGTTTATAGTTTTTACTTACTCAAATTTCGCAGACAAATCAAAAATGTCTTCCCCGTTTCGTTAGCATCAATTTTCCGTGTAGCGTAAAGAATGGCAACGTATAGGGGAATTGTTAATAACATCACGATATCGAGAAGTATAGAGCAAATGAGATATAGAAGGTACATCGCTAAAGCAAAGCTAAACCAGAGCCAGAGTGACTATTTAGAATTTTTTGAAAATAGCCTTGGAATCAGCGAAAAATTCTACACTAGAAGAGGGGCTAGGTGCGAGCTTTTGACTTTGATTTTAAGTGGTTTCCCCGCGAATAATTTCAGGTTGAAACCCTAGCAACGTGCCACTTACAGGCCTATAATTTGTCTTTTCAAAAATTTCGCACATTGCATTTAACGGGGTAGGAAAGTTCAAATCATATTCTGCGCGTATTGGTGGAAAAACCAAATAATTGCTAATATTTTTTTGCTGGCATATTCCTTAACAGCTTTTCGTTTGAAACCCTGCATCGAAGAAGCGGAAGGGAGGGATTTACATTCATTTCGCCGAATTTTCATATCGCCGAATTTTTATTTCGCCGAATGTGTATTTCTTCTTAAATGTATTGCACAAAACTTCATTCGGCCGATTTTTCGTAGCCCGTTATCTAGCGCACAATAAAATATAGCTCAGCTGGCCTCTTCTTCAGGAATAGGTCGAAGCAAACATCAGTGCCGCTGTTTTCAACGAAGGTAATGTTATCTTCTTGATGCTCCGACAAAATAATATGGCAGGCGGAGCAAAATATTGTAAATTCCAAGGTCTCCAACATAGATTTTCATACGTAATTCGGCGAAATGAACATTCGGCGATATGAAAATTCGGCGATATGAAAATTCGGTGAAATGAAAATTCGGCGATATGAAAATTCGAAGGGAGGCTTTGTCGCGCGAAATCGCCACCATTGAGCTCCACCGCACCGTATCCTACTAAAAAAATAGTGTCTTTGTGTGTGTCGATTTGCATGCAACTTCCGTCTCTATGGCCGGAGGATAATAACTCAATCCTACTATATATAAAACCAATAGTGTTTGTGTGTTTGTGTGTGTGTGTGTGTGTGCCACTTTGCATCCACTTCCGTCTGTCTGTCCGGAAGATATCTCAAGAAGGGATGGGTATTGGGCTACGTATGATACGTCATTAGGTGCGTAATGGTCTAGGGATGACTGCACACATATCAGATTTTTTAAAATTAGCCATTTTCACTATTAAATTTAGGTTTTTGTAAAAACCTCTTTGTTAGGAATAATTAGCATAGACCGGAAATGGGCCGTCGCCTATATAAAGAGGCAGAAAGGGTTGTTTTTCATTTTTTTGTCTTTAGAATGGAGGACAATTATGCAAAGGGTAGAATAGTATGGGGTCCGAGACGGGGCCAGGGTTGAAAAGTCGCGAAGCGGCTTTTCAAACCTGGTAGAGGATGAATTTTGGGGTACGTATAATACATCATTAGGTGCGTAATGGCTCTGTGATGACCACACACTTCTCAGAATTATCAAAATAAGTTATTTTCGATATTAAGATTAAGTGTTTGTAAAATTTTCGGGAACCCTCTTTGTTAGGAAACAATTAGCCTAAACGGGAAGTAGACGCAGCCTATACAGGGTGCCTATAATGGCATGGAAGGAAATCTTTGCAGTTTTGTCAGCTTGATTGAGGCGGAATTATGCAAACTTTACAATTTCATTTGTCCAAACGGGACCAGGGTTGAAAAGTCGCCAAGCGGCTTTTCAACCCTGGTTATTTTTCATTTGGAAACATTAAAATAAGAATGGATGAATGTGTATAAAGGTTGAGTCCCGTCGATACATTTTGTGCGTTCGGCGTCGAGGTTCTATGCCTTTTCGGGGAATTAGACCCAACAACCTCAGAAGGTTTGAGCAAGAAGGAAATGTCAGAAACTTTATGACGAGTTACTACTGGAATCTTGCGGTCGAGATAGCAAAATGACACCGATTTTCATGTTGTTTGAGGTCGGGTCGGCAAGGTGAAGGAAGGCCAGCATTTCGCCACGAATCTGGAGGAATTCCATTGCTAAAAATTAAGGTTGCTGACCTTCTTGAACATGAAGAAAGTCACCCAGGCGAGGCCAATGAAGTGGAGGTCGGAGCCGATTTTGAAGAAAAAGTAGAAGCACCAGACGGGCCAGATTCTATCTTGCCATAGAAACCAGGGTAGTAGTTGCAGGCAGGCGGCAATGCCAGCTACGATCGAGCCTAAATTTTGAGGGATTCGTCAATGGCATTGATACCATCTTACCGGTGCATGAAAGCATTGAAGCAATTGTAGCTTTGTAGATTCGGCGATTTCGTTGGCTCTAAAAACGGATTTTAAACGTATCAGGAAGTAATCGGTCTTTTTTAGCCTCTAAAAACATGCAATTCAATACCAAATGCACCTGCATTAATGGCAAGCTCAACATTTCTTATAACTCGTGAGCAATTGAAACCCGCTTTGAATACTCTTGAAAAAACCTTTAATAAGCGCCAAACCTGCTCTTTGAGCAGCGCCGGCAACCGCGTCAAAATATACGCGTAAATGAGCACGTTGAGTGCTGCCAGCGCATTCGGGGCCATTGTCAGCACATTATAATATAACCTTAGCGGCGAAGCAGCAACCGAGAGTCTCAGTTGATACGCAAACGATTCGTCAATCGTATAAGAAGCTGCCGTATCGATTGGGTAGATTATCGGGATGCAGGAGAGGAGGTAGAAGACCCAGACCAGTTTGCTGAACGTCTCCAGCCAGGCGGCTTCCTGCAATTCATGTGTTTTGCCTTGCCGGGCCCTTTAAAACCGACCTTATCGACGACCGTAATGTTCTTAATTACCACAAGTCGGGTAACGGTGAGCACAAACAGCCACAAAGTGGATTGGAGCAAGAACCCAATTTCGCTGACCTAAAAATTAGTTTTATTTATTAAAAAATGATGCTAGCTCTTGAAATATCCGGAAATATAGTAACTTGAATCCAAAGATACCCACATAAGCTATTTTCCCAATCCAGTAAGCATTGGCGAAGAAAAATTCCGGAAAAAGCCCGAGGTTCGCCGGCTCGGTGATGCAAAATGTGACGATGGAATGGACTAGGAGGCAGATACCTTGAAAATGACATTTAAAGCCAAACATAACTTTAAAAAATTTAGGTTGTCTCACCACGTTGTGCAAGTAATTTCGGGCAAAATTTACTTACTCAAATTCCGAAGGCATATCAAGAAGGTTTTTCCGGTTTCCTTCGAGTCGATTTTTCGAGTAGCAGAAAGAATGGCCACATATAGCGGTATTGTTAATACCATCAGAATGTCCAAGAATATGCAGCAGATGAGGTATAGGTAATTCATGATGTCTAAAGAGTTATATTACACTATGACACGGAAACCACATTTTTCAGAGAGCTTTTGTCCAATTTTTAGAAAGCTGTGAGGCCTGACAGAGCTCGTTTTCAACGTTTTCCGGACTGCTTTTTCCAAACGAACTTCCTATAGGTTATTCCGGATCTAATTTGTTGTCCAGAACACTATCGCGCTAATCAGTTTTAGCTAACGAAAAGCAACCTTTGCCAAACGCGTAAAGCCCGGGCTAAAGGTTAATCAAATTAACCGGATTCGGTGCCGCCGGAACTGCTTCCCGCCGTTTCTTAAAGGCAACCCAAGTCTCCGTGGTCATTGAGTAATTCTGGGGTGCAGGCCACGAAACGTGCAATTTTGCGGCCCCTCATTGCAGTGTTTTTCGAAGATTTGCTCGCCAATTCTCTGGAGACACCTAATTAGCGGACTTTGTCGAGGTACGCGCGCAATTTGGCAAATAGAGTGAAAATGGAAGTGAATATCGGGTTCAACGTTTAATTGAGGGAGTGGCAAATTGTGAACAAAATATTTTTGATGTACTCAATGAGAAGATGTGATAGCCGAGAATACAGAGAAAGCAATGAAGTAGCAGCGACTAATACAGGGTAAACGCGTTCCCAAATGTTTTTTTTTGCTGGCTTGCTTGGCTTTATAGCCGTATTTACAACGTAATTCAATAAAAAATTCCAGCTCTACGCTTGTAACTTGCTGACCTGTGTTTTGACCTGAAAAATCAGGTATCGAGACGATTTCGGGGATCCCATTCAACATAGGTCGACTGGTAAGCCTTGGAAACGTCGTACTTAGGTCAACCCGAAAATAACATGTTTTCTTGGTTGTCGGCGTGTTCGCTTCGCGCGCCATTCATAAGTCAATTCTAGCACTCCGCAAACGGGCCCCCCTAAAATTAGCCTCCCACACTCTCTTCGGATCTCTGGTAAAGAACTCGGTTCTGTCGCAGCTTTCTCGTAACGCTTTTTTTCACTAGAAGGTATTGCTACTTCTGAGCGTAAAAAGAATAAAAGAATAAAATTTTTGTTATAGAATCTGAAAAAAATATCGATTTTCGATCAGATTGGATTATTTTTGATCAAAACGGTCGGATTTTGAACAGATTTTAGATGTCATTTTTACGATGCTTTGGAAATTCGTGATGTCAAAATTTTATAAATTGGCGATTCATAACGTTTATATACAATTTCGAATGTCCATTGAAAACTCAATACCTATACAATTTCATCAATTCTAATAGATAATAAAAATGAGTAATAATACGACCTTTTCTTAAATAATTGCCGTCACAAAATTGTCTCTATCTCATTTTAGTGCACCACCGACCCAACGAAAATTTATAAACACGATAACAGCGATTTGATCATTTTATCCGGAACAAGATCGGTACGAAGGTATACAACGGCCATTGCACCACTTCCACAATGCCGAGCCGCACGACTGGGACATGCCATTTCGCTTCTAATATTCGTTTCAGTTTCGAAATTCTTGCCGACCTGCCGCGTCAACAGCGTACCCACACACCACCAGTTCACGCCCTCACGGACGCAGCGTTGGTCTGGACCGTCGCATTCTGGGCACTGCAAGTCATAGTTGGGTGAAGAGAAAACCTTGCAACGCCTTGAAAAACGTAAAATGACCGACAGCCGGAATCACCAGATGCAAACCCCGACATCCGAAATATCGACAGCCAAAATGCAGGCACCAAAATTCTACCAGACAAATTTCGACAAGCAAGATGGCCGTAAAAAAGCAAGTGGCATCCAGATCATGTCCGTCGCGTCAAAACTACGCCGAGATTTTGACTGTCGGCATTTTGGCTATCGGGGTTTTAACTTTTTTCGGGATTTTGACTGTCCCGTTCGGGTCGTCGCGATTATGAATAAATTCCCAAGCCTTCGCCAAGCTTATTTTAAAAGCTTCTTCAAAGATCTCTCGAAAACGCTACCTTTCCAAATTGTCGCGGATAAATATCGACAACCAAAAAGGCGATAAGAAGCCAGAATATCATCATTTTTCAGGAATTTATCGTTGTTTCCCTTTTATACGGATCTACGGTGCAGAGGGCGAGGCGCAAAAGCATCAATATTGAAAAGCTATGAAGTTTTATGCATTAGTTGTGGGGGAACGGGAGCAAAGTTCGAGGCAGAAGAATGGAATATGCATGAACAGGAAGCCGTCAGTCGAGCTCGTTATGGGACCGATTTTCGGGCTTTGAACGTTTTTGCAGAAAAGAGTACCCGTTTTTTTTTCGAGGTATCTGGTTAATCAGCTTTCTAAACTTAATTTCTCGTCGAAAAATATTCCTTTATTAATTCAATAACGGGAAGACGACGACTGTGACTTATGTAAGCACAGATAAATACCGAAATGTTTTTGCGTCGAATGGTGTATTTTTGTAGGGTCCTGGCTCTTCCTACTACGCATTTAATGCACGCAAAACATCGCAAAAACAGGAACAAAGATGAAAGAAGCCGGAGCTACTTCTGCTGTGTAAAAAGCTTTATTCCACCGGACGGGTTCCTATCGACGGTCCTCCAGCGTGGGACAGCGCGACAAGCCGGGGATACAAACTCCACTCTCACGGCAGAACTGCCACTCTGGCCGCGTGCATGTGCTGGGAGTTTTGGGCGCGACGCGAGGCAGTTTCGTTTCTAAGCCTCCTAAGTGATAGATTGAAGGACTTACCGTATTTCCTCTAATGTAATATAACGCCTCAAAAATTTTTTCAAAGTTATCTTAAGAATTGAAAAAAAAACGTCAAAAAAAGGTCCAGGTTTAAGCTTCGTACTGTGTTCCTGAGTGGTTGTGCGCGGTTTGAATCGGCAGAAATTGTTGAAATTTCTCAAAAATTATGAAAAATATATCGCTATTTAATTAACACCCTCCGTTGAGGTGATAGAAAACATGTAATCTCGGGGTTAGATTAGAGGAATTACGGTAATACCTACTTTCCTCAGCGGTGGCGCATCTACGCAAGTGCTTCCGACGCCTCGCTTCACGACACACATCTGTTTATCACGATCGCAGCGGTCGCACTGTAAAATTGTAAAATACAACGTCTGTTTCGGCGTCGACATGTCGACATTTCATGTAGACCCTCCTTAAAAAATTTTTTTTGAACCGGATTTTACTCCTTTATTTCACTGTTTGATCGTCAGCTATCAGCCACGCGGACACGGAGAGTGGATCCGGATGCAGGTATCGTGACACCTAACATTTGGCAGCACGCACTGCACCGGCGGTTTGATCAGGGCGTTACGCTTCTAGATCCGTCAAGTTTTTACGCAAATTCATCACATGATACCTTCCTGCTCAGAAGAGGCTCACCACAGGACGTTTGACCATTTTCTAAGACGCACTGCCTCCCCGACCCGGTACATAGTGAGCACTGGAGGAAAAACGGTTATAACGAACCTCTATTAAACAACGAAGAAATGGATTCGGGTTAGCTTTGGAGCATCGCGTAGTTGTCAAAGCCTACCCCAACGCCAACGGAAACCAAAACTTTTTCGGCACAAGCCTAGATTTTTTTATAAATTGCGGATGCGTTTCTAAATTGTTTTTAACTATTCCTGAGTATAAAAACTACACACGTTTTAACCAAAAAAATTAAAAAATAAAAATTAGGTCGAAAAATCCTATAGAACCTTTAGGATTCGCGGGGGGATTACTCCCCCGGAATACCTCCCCCGGGAATCCTAAAGAACCGCAACTTTATTCCCGTTTGCGGCCAGCATGGTTCAGCCGCGCGGGCACGGCGAATGGATCCGGATGCAGGTATCGTGGCATCTGACATTGGGAAGAACACAACGTACCGGTGGCTTGATCAGCGCGTTACGCTTCTGAATTTACTTGCAAGCAAATCAGCCAAAATACCTTCCTGTCCTGTGGCCAGAGAGGCCCGCCACAGTACGGAGTACGGCCATCCGGCTCGATGCATTCGCTCCCTGACCGGGTACAGATAGCGCACTAAAACAAAACGTTTAGGTATACATTTTTATCGCCAATAGCTTTTTTTAATGTTTTTTTTACAAGAAATTTAATTTTTTTTGCTTTGTTAAAGCCGTGTCGCTAACTCAAAGCACTTACTATATCATCATCTTCTTGAGCTTCAACAGCCACTACGACGAGGCAAAGCAGCAAAATCAACAACATGACTGCTCAAGATCGCGTCCGAGGTCCTGGTTTTTATAGATTTAGAAATCATAAATTAAAAATTATGTAAATCGAAAGATCTGATGTGAGAAATTCGGGTTGATGTGGGAAATTTTTAGGCAAAGGATGCAAGGGAAACACATTTTTTGATTTTTTTTGAGGGGAAACAAAGATCACGAATTTTTCCGTATTTTGCATTTTTTGAGGATGTTTTTGGTGATATCTGTTGCGCTTTGATCAATCTTTGAAGCACAGAAATCTCTTGGACGAAGCGAAAAACCGAGCGATAATCTTTGAAGTATCTTTGAAACAGTTTGTACAATTTATTCAGGACATAAACGTTAAATTTTGTGCGTTACAGTAGTAGTCGGCAATTTTCCGATTGTACGTGACGGTACTCCGGCCATTCAACGCCTCCGAGCTTCTTCTTTAACCCCGCTCGGCGGCTTGACCAATTTTTCGAGGAGGTGATGCGGGCCAGGAAGTAGCTGAACCAATAAAAAATACAAAATTTAACGAACTAAGGAATAATCCTTTTTTTAAATACACTAAAATTCAGGTATCAAGTCTGAAAAACACAATTTTTGGGCACTACCGGGTCATCCTGACACAGATAGGAGCCGTCCCACATCTTCATACAAGACTCGCCCTCGCCGCATTTTTCGAAGCACTAAATAATTTTTTCATTAAAGTCAGATAATTTTTATACCCTCGGATCCTTGGTGATTTGGCCAAGTGCCAAGTTCAAGATCAGAAGAAGGAATACAAGAAGTTTTGCCAGCATCTCCGGGTAAGCTTTCGAGGCGTAGAAAGTGCTGTTTCGCCTGGCAACTCCGGTTTTATACAAACCAACCCTTGACAATTGGAATTCGACGTTTCCGAATGCGCCCCCGCCCCATTTTGGCCCATAAGCGGCGCGTCATCGCCGGCGCGCTGTTTTGGCTGAATTTCGATCTATTTGCGAGGCTTTTATTGCAAGGGCGAATGCGAGACGGGGTTGGAAAAGGAATTTCTGAATTTTAAGCGTCAATTTAAAGAATTTGGAGGCGGAAAATGTTGGAGCGTATGAATTCGGCCTGGCGAGGTTTGCCCGCTATACCATTCCGCTGAAGAACACTTGAACCGTTGCTTATCGCGTTTTCAGTGAAGCTGTAAAAATTATAGCAACCTAGGTGTATTTATTTTCAATAATATTTGGCACGTCGGTTGTAATAAAATTCAGGCTTGCTTTCTGCCTTTGAAGTTCAAAGGATTTTGCGATCCGGGAGCGTCGGCTTTCTTCAAAGCGCATCTGAATAGGGACCGCAACTGATTTCAAGCCCTGCCCCGCTCAGCCACCCGAAAACCAGCCGAAAGCTGTTGCGAACCGCGCAAAATGTTGGGCAAGATCATATTCCTACTATACCTCGTCGCGTTCCTTGTGTTTCCAAGTCTTTCCGCTGAATCTCAACCGGTAGGATGCTTAAAGTTCGCTAAACTTTTCTACGTGTTAGGCCCTTGATCGTCCTTCATCATCAGGATCATTTCGTAGTTTGTCGAAAAGACTCAAGTCCTTTTCAGCCCCGCATACGCCGTCAAACATTCTGCTTCCTCCGTGGGCTACAGGATTGCGGGGGTGTTTGCATTCGGGAAAACGAGGAATGCCACCCCGGTTGGCCGGCGCCTTGGCGCTAACCAGCGGCGAAACGGAATAAATTGATTAATTAGCCCATCGACATCATTTACATTTTTCGGAATTGCGCCAAACACTGTAAAAATTCAAAATTTTCTTTTGCAAAAACCAATGAAATTTCCAAAAAAGTACGATTTTGTAGCGCCGAAAGCCTGATGCCAAGAAAACCCGGGCGCTGCCAATCGAAAATCAATGATAAACCCTTTCGCTGCTTCAGAAATTTTTTGGCGTCTATAAAACCCTTCCTGATCATAATGGTTTTCATCAAAAAAATGTTCGGAAAGGTGGTTTGCCTACTGTACGTTCTTGGGTTCGTGGCGGTCCCGATCTCAGCCATCGGCTGGCCAGGTCTATCGGTCGGTTTCAAAAATTAGTTATAACGATAGTAGAGATTATCTTTTTGCCGTAAATTAGAATGCCGAAACGCAGGATTCAAAATTAATTTTGTTGCAACTTCGGCGTGTTGACTGTCGAATTAATGTAATTACTAGAACAGGAAATCTCGAGGAAGGTAAATTTCGACAAGGCTGTTTGCGACATCCTAATTTTCGACACTGTGATAGCAAATCCAAAAGTAGACGATTAAAGCGACCTCACAAACTCGACATTTTATACCTTTCAGCCGAGGTATTGCCCGGCGAAGGCGGATCCGTGCGGAATGAGGGGCTGCCCGCACGGATTGGTGTGCCATTGCGGTGCTGGGAAGTCGGAGAATGGCATATGTATGAAGCCGGTGGGGAAAAGCATCTAAGATTTTACTGAATTTCACAATGAAAAACATATCGGGTATTTTAGAAAGAATGCGCCGGTGAACAGTGCGGATATGCCGGTTGCGGAGGGAAGTGCGCGTGCATTGACGGGCGCTGGGAATGCATTGAGGAAGTACGGAAAATTTTCCAAGTGCCTTCAACGAAGAGGGAATGCATGGCTATGAATTTAATTTAGTAGAAATGGACTAAAGTATAGGAAGATGGAAGATCGTCACAAATTCGTCGTTTCAAGGGCGTTCGGAAAGTGTAACTAAAATTCCGATCCCTGCCTTCCGCGTCTAGCTAGCCCTGCAAAAACCCTGCGACCCGAAAATATCAGTACCGAAATATTCCGAGAATTTGATAAATTATATTCACAGCAATTTAAAATCCTACATTTTTAAAGGCGCACGGACAGTTTGTTGCTCTTCACAAAAATTCCAATTCAGCCCAAGATAATTAGGTTGCATGAAGCCAAAATTCAGCTTCCAATTTTTTTTATAAAACAACTAGACCCACCAGAAATTAACTCTTTTTTTCGGTCTCTCGTCTTCAAAAATCACAAGACGGAAAATCCGTGACAATCCTGAGGCGCGGTCCCAAGTCTGGCACAAATGCCCTCGCAGCAAAAATATCCGACTTGGCAAGCTTCAGCTGCGTTTTGGGCGTTACAGCGATCGTACGGGTAGATGATTTGCTAAACGTTCACGTAAAACGCGTAAAATCCTAGTGTAAGTAAATAATTAAAGGGGGAGGGTGAATGCTTCTAATTTTTCTTCGTGGCAGGCGGGCGGAATCATGCAAAGTTGGGCCATTATGGGGCCTTGAGGTAGGCCTGGGGTGAAAAGCCGCCTCTTCAACCCTGGTCGAAATGGAAAATGTACCCGATCGGGAATGCATTGGTAGCCGTTTGGCGGTAAACTTGAACAGGCATATCCGTAAGGGCAGGGCTGGATCACGCACTAAACTTTTTGATATGATACACTAGAATCTACTAGACTGTTTATTGATTAGTACGCAGCTCTCTCTCTCTTTCTCTTTATCTATCTTTCTCTCCCTCTCCTTCTCTCTCTGTCTCCCTCTTTCTCTCTCTCTTGATCTCGCTTTCTCTATCTAGCTCTCTCTCTCGCTCTCTCTCTCTCTCTCTCTCTCTCTCTTTTCATCGCTCAGTCGCTCTACCTCGTTCATTTCAGTAAAACCAACCAATCCGGCCGCTGGGACTTCGTCGTATTCCAAAACCTCAGCCACAACAAGGCAACAGAAGCTGAAGGAACAGAATTTGAAGCCCAAATGCATTACGGTGAAACGTAGACTTTATGAACAAAAAAATTGTTTTGCGCTGTTTTTGGCCCAGCTTAATTTATGGAAATACTTCCCCACCCGGCTTCACAAGTGGGTTTTCACTATTATGAAAACCGGGCGCAGCATTTCGGTGTACGTTCGATGGTTTTAAGGGAACTTGCAGAAGCGTTCAGAGAAATAACAAAGAGATTGTTCACCACAAGAGGAATTCGAGACAAAATCAATTTGTTTTGCAGATTTTAGCTGCTGTATTCGCATTTCAGCTCAATCAAACCGGGCTTCAGTGCATTTTACCCCAGTCCTCCCCCCAGCCGAGCCCATCCTACCGTATCTTGACTCCCTGTTCATCTACAGGTGTGTAAAGTATACAAAATACTCGCGAAAGCAAGATAAACTTTTTGGTATACTTTACACACCCATAGATGAACAGGGAGCTGAGATACAAAAGTTGGGTGCCGGCTAGGGGGGGGGGTAACCTGCACTCTAACCTCACGCCGAATTTTAGCTTCCAAAAACCTCCAGCCATTTACAAAAAATTGACCTCGAGCAACAGGTCGCCGTTGCAAAAGAAATCGATAATAAGCTATCCACTGCTTACAAACTTTCCGGCCGTACAAAAACGATGCAGCTTTTGTCAGCTTTTTCATTCGCAATGTTGACGAAGCTGGCTTTGCTGCTCTGCCTTCTTGGACTGGTGGCAATGCCGAACCCGGTATCGAGTTTACCAAATTTTAACGTGTGAGACGATTGGAAGATCCCATGATTTATCGCATCAAAAATTATTAAAAATGGCAGGCCGAAGCAATCCGGCTGCCTCAGACACTTCCCCGGAAATGCACGGGTGAGCCTTGTGGAATAGCGGGTTGTTTTGACGGTGGTGCTTGCGTGTGCACTGAATTCGGCAGATGGACCTGTCGCAAGGTAGGTTTTTCCACTTGCACCTGGTTACAGTAGCCCCTGCCGATCGTAGCTTTTCCGAAAACTAGCGACTTTTCGGAATGCGCTAACATTTAACATTGTATTGAAAACTATGTCAAAGCAAGGTAAAGGAGATCAAAAAAATACGGGCCACCTTTCTAAAGTTTTTTCAACGTAAACGTATTTTTAGCCGCGTATGGGACAAAAGCCAGCAGGCGACGAGTGATTGCACCGCCTCGCAGAAGCGGGCAAAACGAATAAATATTATTATTTACTAACTAAATGCATTTTTAATGTCAAACCCGACATTTTTAGTATTGGCTATTTCTATTAATCTTCGTGAATCGGTGTTGAAAAACTCACAGCAAGACGCGAGAGGCGCACGAATGTCTCATAGCAAATTAATCCATTTGTTCCGTTTGTGCGTTTTATCTGGCGTAGGCATCGTTCTCTCTCTCACTCTCTCTCTCTCTCTCTCTCTCTCTCTCTCTCTCTCGCTCTCTCTGGCTTATCCTAATAGCAGGGTGGTAGTATTAGAGCAGACTTGCAAGCTGTTGTTCGCCCTTTTATAACCCAGGCGAATCGTTTCCTTCTGTGCGCTATGTTCTTAAAGGGGCTCCGAACTGCCAAATCAAAGCCCTTTTGTGAGGCCTCTTTGATTTTTGGCTATTGCCAGCGGGCGCTGCGGGACGAGAGCCCTCACTCTTTCGATTTTTGCGCAAAGTTGTTTTTGCCCGGTTTCTTTGTGAAAACACCATAATTTGCGCATTCTGAGGCCATTTTTGAAATCCTCACTCAATTTTAAATAGTTTTGGTGTTTTAAGCATCAAATTTGGCCCAGAAACAGCCGAGAACGTGATTTCGAGGTGACAACAGGCAATTTCAAATTTGCGAGCTTCCCACGCCCCTAGGTGTACAGAGGCCTCCGACGTACAGGTCTTCGATTTTCGGGCCGTCACTCAATTTTTGGCATTTCGTAGCCCCTTTAAAGAGTCTGAGTAGTAAATTTCGAGCACAGTATTTGACTCTCCGGTCCATTTAAAAAGTTTTATATCGGAACGAAAGAGGCTTTTCGTTGGTCTTTTTGGTAGCTGTACGTATCCAGTAGAATTCTCAATGGACGATGTCAAAATCCCCACCGCCCCCGCTTCTCAAATTTGAAATTTCAATGAACTGTCTGTCGCCTGGGACACAAATCTCTGAAGAATCCGAAGAATCTTCGTCATGAAAATTCAGCAGAAATCGGTGCCCCTTGCCTTTAAAAGCGGTGCTAGTTGTCGGGTATTCACTTCAAAATGCTGGCCAAGCTCGGCTTTCTGCTGTACGTTTTCGCATTCTTGTCGATGCCGGAATTGGCGCAAGCGGTGAGTTCGTAGAAATTATTGCTCTAGGAGCCGGGAGTGCGCTTGTCGATCTGAAAAAGGCGCAGCTTTTTAGGGATGCGATGGTCCGATCATCCGCAACGATCCAGAGTGCAACCCGGGCATGCCACCGCCATTCTAAATTTTCGACTCTAACCAGCAGGATTTGATAAACTTATGGCAAAGTTGTAATTTGTAGGCTAATACAGAGTTTTCTCCCTCTCTCTCCCTCTCTCTCTGTCTCTCTCTCTCTCTCTCTCTCTCTCTCTCTCTCTCTTTGTCCCCGTCATTGCCTCTCTTTACGATCTCCATCATCCATTTCTCTCGCAGTGAAAGCACTTCGCGCTCTGGCTTTCTTCGCACTTCTCTCTCTTACTCTCTCTCTCTATCTCTCTCTCTCTCCCTTTCCATCTAGCTCTCTTGCTCCCTTCCTTCTCCGTCTCGTGTATTGTACCGTACTGTACTGTCCACCCACACCCAAAACATTTATCCCATACGACACGACCGCGGGTACGGGAAAAAGCCCGAAAAACCCATGACAGGGATAGAGGGGGACCTACAAAACATAGAAAGGGGCCAAGCACACAGTGCATACGAGATAGCGGGGGAATGAGGGATAGGGGGCAGGGTGCTAGAATCGGGAGGCGTCCCGGGCGTTCCTAGGTAGCTCGGTGCGGATGTAGTTGAGTCTTCAGTAGAAGTCCCGACGCACCATGTCGACGTGGGCCAACCATCTACGCGAGCTGCCCGACGACCGAGCTCACAATCTCGTCGGCGGCGAAGAAGGCGTCTAAGAATCAACATCTCGTCGTCCAATGCCTCCCCACCATCCATCGACTGCACCCGGCCCTCGCGCACGATGCTCGACAACTTGTGCCCCATCTTGGCTCGAAAGAGCTGGTTGGCTGAAAAGGCTTAGGCCTAGGCATAGGTTTACGCTGATGCTGACACATACGATCAACACCCACCTGCAAGCTGCTGCAGCAACAATTCTTGTTTGCCGTCCTCGCCGCCCAACAGCTCGAACGCCTCCTTCAGTTTGTTCCACAGGGCGAGTTTGCGCTGGTAAAACTCCTGGATCAGCTCCTCGTACGACAAATCGTCGAGCGCCTCCTCGGCCTTCACTGCGAAGAATTTTTCTCGAGCTGCAAAGACAGCTACTTTTTAGGCCCTTTTTTGATTTTTGGACAGGTTCTTTCGTAGTTATTTTAGTAGTTTTAGTACATTTTAGTCGCCTAAAATGCCAATTCCAGTGTCAATAAAAACCTATTTTGACTGACTTACACTCATTTTCAGCAAACGTTCAAAATTATTGTCCACCAGCGCCCAAAACCCGCTTCGCGGGCCTTGGGCGCTGGAATTGGGCCTTTGCATGAAAAATTTGACTTTCCGATAGCTCGGGTCCTTCGGACCCCTTACCCCCACCGACCACACACGCGCGGGCAAATTGCAAGAATGAGGAAATTTGTATTTTTCATATTATGCAAAGTACCCCCAAAAATGAATAAAACCGGCTTTAACTTTGTAAACTTGTATTTTATCGAAATTCTGAAAACGCCATCGGAAAGAGGAGGGTCGATTCCCCCAAGTGACAAAAAATCAGCGCATTTGGGACACGGGAAGGCCCTCAAATCGGGCCTCGAAAGTGACATCCACACACACACACACAGAGATACACTCCAAAATTATATAAGGTAGGATTTTATGTGTTTTTTTCCTGTATAGAAATCGTGTCAAATCCTATAGAAAGTTTATTTTTCTTTATGTGGTTCACTGTGCAAAATTGCCGCGTCCTTCCCCCCGCTAACAGTCCTGTACCCGTTTTTGCCAAGAAACCAACCGTGCTCTCCGAGGTTCATCCACGGGCGGGCACCCTGGCTGAGCCCGAACAGCCTCTCGGCCAACGGCGCGGGGACGCGACGCGCTAAAAAAGAACAGTCAATGCGTCGAGTGTTGCACTGCGCACCTCCCAGCGAGGGGTGCAGCACGGCGTCGATCGCCTCCTTCAACTCTTGCATCGCCTTCTCAAAATGCGGGCGATTCTCGACGCATGGTGGAGTGGGCAGCAATGGCTGCCCGAGTTCTTTCTGCGAGGGACAACCCCTAAAATTAGTTTAATTCTTTAAGACCAGGGTTGAAAAGCCGCTTCGCGACTTTTCAACCCTGACCCCGTCTGATCCGATGATATTCTTCTTTTTGCATAATTCTCACGAATTCCCTTGTCAAAAAAATCAAAGCTCTCCCTCTCTCGCATTATATAGGCTACTTCCACTTCCGGTGTATGCTAATTGATTCCTAACAAAGAGGACCTCCGGTTTTTCATGAAAAACTGAATTTTAATGTCGAAAACAGCTTATTTTCTAAAATCTGATATGTGTGCAGGCATCGCAGGGCCATTACACACCTAATGACATATCAAGCGTACCCATTCCTTCTTCCCCTATCGAGATACGACTGGAACATAGGGACGGAAGTTGCATGCAAATGCACACACACACACAGACACTATTTTTTTATATCTTTAAGATAAGATACGCGGGGCAACCAACTTCTTTTTTTCGGTGCAAGCCTAGATTTTTCGTGCGTTTCTACCTTACTACTAACACTATGCCTAGGCACAAGGATTTGCAAATTGCGCATTTGATTTTAGGTCGAAAAATTGTTACTTTCGACCGAAAATGGCCAAATTTTCGGCTTTTTTGAAGTGTCCCAAAATCGACCCTCTCTAGCGGCGACACGGAGAACGCTAGGAACGCAATGATTTTTACACAATTCGAAAGACCTAAGTCAAAGCCCTCGAAAAGGCAAGAAACAACTGCTTTTCGTTTTATAGAAGTTTTTAGCCCGCGCTCGATAGCAAACGATTTCTTAAGAATGCGTAAAACCAGCGTCCCCGGTCGGCTTGAGCAAGCAACTAAACGGACATTCTGCTATCGTTGATAATTTTATGATTTTTGAAATAGTCAACACTTTAGCATGTAAGGTTACGTAGGTGCTAAACTTCCGGCAAAACTGCGTGGGACCAGCGCCATAGACCCATCGGCCATGGGATGTACCTTTAACATGCGGATTTTGCATCAACTATGCAGTTTTCATAGATTTTGGTCGTAAAATTGGCGAATTAAAATGGTTATAATAAAAACCGGAAAGTGCTCGACTTCTCGCTTTTATTAAGGGCTTCCGATGGATGGCCTAAACACCCAGGAAAAAAACTTGGTCCCAGCAGTCCCGTGCGGCCGTTATGAGAAAACATGAACCATTTTTATAGCCTTCCCCATGAGATTTTAGAGCAAAAGCTAAATTATAAAATTACTAATTATAATTAGTTATTAAACTAAAAATTATAAAATAAGGTCAGGATACCAAAAAGGTGCAATTTTGACAAAAAGCAACTGACGTCGGAACTCGGCAATCGCAAGTGTAGAAACGGAGGAACGCTGCCAGGTTTGGAGAGCCGCCCGAGAGGGCCATCTTCGACGAACGGACCGGGCCATCAGAATTCTCACTGAAGGGCGGCACGACGTCGACGTTCTCGATGCATGGCGGGATGGCGCCGCCCGTCTTTGGCACGTTTTTCTGCGAGGGGCAGCCGTCCTTGTTCTCGCACTCGCACGACACCTGCGTGCCCTTGTTGGTGTTCGTGGCGACGGCGGGGGTGCTAAACGAAGAATGTCTTCGAAACCGAGAAGGTGCTTACAGAAGACGCGCGGTGGCCACCTCCATCAGACGCTGAACAAGGGGGAGACGGCGCTGCCTGGAAGGTAACGTAATTTTGGCACGATATCTTACTCCTACTTGTCCCTGATCATGAGCACGCGACGCAGCGACGGGGGGAGCTGGGTCTGGATGTTGCGCTCGCGGAACCAGTCCATCACCAGGTCGTACAGGCCGTCGCGGTCGAGGATGCCCCAGTCGCTGCAGAAAAAAAATTGACGCCGAACTCTTAGCGGGGGGAGGGCGGCGGAATTTTTTCTGAGCGGGAATACGTAACTGTAACGCAATATCAATAATTTTGATAGCGTTTCAGGAATTTTTGTATCTAAAAAACACCTAAAAACAAAAGCGTTTCGAAAATTTCACCTTTTCTTGAAAAAGGTATGAAAAATGTCCAAAAACGCACAATTTTTAACTTTTTCGACTTTTGAAATAGTTTTTATTGTTTCCTAGACGGAAAATTGGGTTCAAGATTTTTACAAATTAGAAAAATTTAGGGAGGAATAAGGCAAACCGTACCGGTTGATGAGCCGCGCGAGGAGCCGCTTGTCGTGGTCAGAGGAGACGCGGGCCAACTGCTCGCCCCACTGCTTCATCTGCTCGTCGGCGACCTGGACAGCGGGTTGACCGCGTTCGACGAGCGCCGGGCTCTCCTTCAGATTCCGACCCTCAGCCGGGTCGCCCTCACCGCTAAGCGTGGTCGTCTCCTGCTCGGGGGCCGCGTCTTGCATACCATGGCACACGCTAAAAAGCAGCTGAAAAGCAACATCGCAAAAATACCCGGTGAGGAGCAGAAGCGAAAGCAGCGCAAGGAGTTGTAGCTTCAGAATCATCGCAACGGGTCGATGGGCAGAATGAGGAATTTTGTGGATGGTATGCTTTTATATGCAACTTTCTATGCAAATCAGGTGAATTTCCGGAACCAATTTTGAGCATGCAAAGTTCTCAAAGTCGCCTTCAGACTTTTGGTCAGGATATCGAAAACGAAGAAAGTCTTTTTACCAAACAAGAGCAACAAAGAGCGCGAGGAAAAGACCTTGTCATGCAATGGTATGTCCCCCAGACTTCAAGGACTATTTTGAGCTGAGTTTCTTCCAGGTGAGATCATCATCCGCCGGTTGAATGGAAGAACCTCGGATTAAACCCATGTTTCATTTTTCCACAATTTTTTACTGAATTCAGTGCGGAAATTAATTTGAGCTTGAAATACATTTTATTAAGTCTTCTCACAAAAAGAAGCTCCACGAATGATTTTCACTCTGGGTATCGATGCGAAGATTTCTTTTTGCTGTTGCTGATCACCAAAAATAAAGGGATGAGATCGTCGATCACACGCTTCACATTAGTGTTTACTGGCACTTACATTTGTCCCAAGCTGCACGCGAAATTAGGCGTTATGAATCTTTTTCGGACTGGCAAAAACAAGTTCATCAAGGCCACCCGACGCCTTGTGCTCTCTGCCATTACCAGACACCTCATCTTTCGCAAATTGCGGTGTGCACTTTCTGGGCATTGCTCCCATTTTAACAATAATTTGAGGGTACGGGTACGGTGACGGTATACGTGATTATTAAGACGTTCGAGCAATTAGAAAACGGTTAATCGGGATACTGATTCGCTGGGCTGACGGCCCGAGAAAGCGTCTTTTGATGATTTGATGCCCAGCCAACGGCGAAGACTCTTCCGCGTCTAGTAAAATCAACAATATTAAATTGGTTGCAGTTAAAACCTCTGGGAAAAACACAAATATCACCACGGTCGCGTTAAGGCCATAGAACACGCCGCCGAATTGCCTGAAAACGGTTTTTCTAGTGACAATGAAAACGTACATAATAACCCAGAGAAGCTTTAAGTCGACTTCGGGCAGTGCAGGGAATACAAATGCTTGCAGCTCGGTGTAGATGAAGAAAATGGCTCCGCTGAGCTTGGCTTAAAATTGAATAGATTCCGAGGAATTCCAGAATTTACGAATATGGATGAGAAGTTGGGCAATCAGCGTCTTTCTGGCCAGCCCGGCAACCGCGCGGAATTTTAATAGGGAGATCGTTAGCCAAATGTAGCAAACGACTGTAATGGAGGGTTTGAGTTAAATTTTCCTAGATCAAGTTCTTGCACAACGGACCTGTTAGTAATAATACAACGGGACCCACGTAGGCCGTATACAACTGCGATATAGGATCCGGGGTAATGGTGCCAAAACTGATGGAATTCGTGCCCTAGAAAAAATTTTGTAATTTTTTATTCAGGCTTATGCCGAGGCTTACTATGGAACTCGGACTCAGAATTGGCTGAAAATTTACACACAGATAGAATCGACGACGCTGATCATCATTTCGTTATCCAAATTTGCGACTGATTATTAAATCTCGGGATATTAAAGTTTTAGTGTCGTTTTTCGCCCCCTTTCCCCCGAGCAGCGTTTTGCCATGATGCTTTTCTTTTTTATTTTGAAGTTCTAATTTATTCAGTAGCATATCGACATATATTGACCTGTTGAACCCCCCCTTGGGGAGGGGGGGTTCAACAGGTCCCGCGGCGAGAGAGGGCGCCCAGGGGAGAGGCGCAGAGACATTTTCTTTCCCGCGCGTAATCGATTGACTTATGCCGCCT
>CATQJA010000803.1:0-41435 GCA_958295435.1 Mesorhabditis spiculigera
TGTTGTGGAGCGAAAGGCTAGACTCTAGTCGCCTCCCCTATCGCGTGCCCTTGTGATCGTAGCCTGTGGTCCCGCCACGGCGCCCCCATTTCGTGTCGTAAGGCCCCCGCTCTCCCCGGGAAATCGCCCATTTTTATCACTCCGAATTTTATCCTCGTCTGCTGCTTGTCGAATAAACATCTTTTGTTTATTCGATACTTCAACTACATTCCATCAAGCACTTCACCCACTTCAAGGACACAACAATTGGCGAGCAGGTGATTCGACACTTACGCAAGAAGGGACACCAACAAGAAGCTGGCCCCCGTCACAAGGTCGAAGTCTACGAAACTGAAGGAAGAAGAAGCCCAAATGGAACAAGTTCTGCAAAACGTTCTGACCGCAATGGAAGAACGTCATCGTGAGCAGCGTGCCCAAGATGAGGAGCGTCACCGGGAGCAGCGTGAGCAAGACAAACAGGCCCACGAACTGCAAATGAAGCTGATCACCGAACAAATGGCCGCGTGGATGAGTCAAGTCAAGCAAGAGCCCGCCGATGGAGAAGCCGCAAACAAGGTTCGTCTTCAAACGCTGAGGGACTCCATTCTGGCCCGAGTGCCGAAATTTTGCTTTGACGAGGACCGCTCAACGTTCGAGCTATGGTATGCCCGGTATGGCGAAGTTTTCGTGAAGGACGGTGCCGAGTTTTCCGAAGAGGACCGAAGCCGGATGCTGATCGAGAAATTGGAGGACACCGCCTACGAGCGATTCACGAAGTTTATCCTGCCGAAGGCCGCGCACGAGCTGAAATACGCCGAGATCGTGGACACTTTGCTGAGGATCTTCGTGCCATCCAAGTCACTTTTTGCCCTTCGCTATGAATTTTCTAAATTGAAATTCCAGGGCGGTGACGTGGAAGAGCTGGCCAAGCACGTGGACCAACTGAAGTTCGCATACGAGAAGGCGAAGATGCGCGAGATCAAGGAGCACGAACAGAAGGCCCTTTCTCTACTGCTCTCGCTGCCCGGTGCTGAACATGAAGTGACACGAAGCCAGATCCTTCGCAAAATGGAGGAAAAGCCGGACTCTACGCTGGACGAAGTTTTCGCGCACATTCGCCACTTCGTATCAAGAAAGAAGGACGCCAACCTGGACACCAAGTTGCCAATGGAGGTGCATGCCGTTTCAACAAGGCCGCCCCAAATTCCAAAAAGCCCGACTACCGCGCAATCTACGATGAGCCGCCGCAAGAAGCGTACAAGGCCATGTCGACATTGTGAAGGTGCACACTGGGATAATGAATGCCCAGTCCAAGTTCAACCGCCCGCGGAAGAAAATGTCGTTTTTGTAGGTTCAAATTTTTCGGACCACGACATCGATCGTTTATACCATGATGTGGCGATCGACGGGCACCCGCTGAAGATGCGTGTTGACACGGGCGCCGACGTAACTCTCCTCGACAAGAAGGACTGGGTCAAGATCGGCAAGCCCGCGCTCAAGCCAACGTCACTCAAGATGAAGGCCGCAAATGGACGGGACATCAAGGTTCATGGGACATTCGAGAGCAAGTACGTCATCGACAAGAAGGAGATGATCGGTGTTGGACACGTCATCGATGGCCACACCCTTCTCGGCCTCGACTGGCTGAAGAATACGGATGCAATGGATGCATTCCGTGCACTGCTCAAGCCCGAACCGTCGAATGAAAATCCGCCATTTGAATTCATGGGACGCAAGCTACAAATGAAGCCACCAATGCGCTCGCTGCGTGCCCCAAGCCCCGCCGCACTGGTCGTGAGGACTGCCCACCGACGCCGCCCAGCAAGACAACGTTGTTTCTCACCAGGTGAACACGTTTACGCTAAGGAATGGCGCAGGGATAAATCTACCTGGACGCCCGCAAGAATTCTACACAAGGACTCCAAATTCCTCTACACTGTCAAGTTGGAAAATGGACTGCTACGGACGCGCTACATCAATCAGCTCCGCAAGCCCGACAAGTCGTCAATGTGTCAAGGATCTTTCGAGGAAGAGAAGGAGGGATCGCCGCCACTGCCGTTGCCAAATGCCGACAAGTTGCCCGAGCCCCAGCGCAAGATGCGTGCTCCGATGTGATGGTGCCCGTGTTCAGCCTACGCAAGAATTAAGCTAAACGAATGAAAGAAGCATTTTTCTTTTCGCGTTGCTATGTAAATTCTGTGTAATCTTTTCACGATACTTTTATGCTGTACCCACATTCGGTTTTTCATTCCTCACACACCTCCAGTCTGGTCATGTGCCGACTTTCAATCTTCCCTAAAAGGAGGGAGGTGTTGTGGAGCGAAAGGCTAGACTCTAGTCGCCTCCCCCTATCGCGTGCCCTTGTGATCGTAGCCTGTGGTCCCGCCACGGCGCCCCCCATTTCGTGTCGTAAGGCCCCCGCTCTCCCCGGGAAATCGCCCATTTTTATCACTCCGAATTTTATCCTCGTCTGCTGCTTGTCGAATAAACATCTTTTGTTTATTCGATACTTCAACTACATTCCATCAAGCACTTCACCCACTTCAAGGACACAACAAAGGTTTATTTGCTTTTACCTATTACTTAGTGGTAGAAAACATGTCGTGATCACTTTGCTCGAGCAAAGTACACTTTTGCAATGACGCTGTTTCTATTTTTCAATTAAAAGTACGTGACTCACCGCTTTTTATCGATAAATTTTGCCGACGTGATAATATCGAATAAGTTCCGCCCATGAGCTGGCAGTGAATAACCCGAATAATGCACCTAATCGCATCTGATACAGCGAGTACGTGCTCACCCTCCACCCAGGGCAACAAATTAAACTTGAAATTTCATTTCCGGCCGCGAGGCGATTCATTTTAGTGTTATTTTCGTCTGATTTAGCTGCCTGATCTAGTTTGGTTCTATGATGTGTGTTGAAAATCCGGACGTCACTTTCTAATACTTTATCGGGGCATCAAGTCAAGGCACACAAAGCGAATCACATGTACAAGTCAAAACTAAAAAATTTGATTAAAATCTGGTAACGTCAACAATGCGTAAAAGCAGTAGATAATCTGTATAGCCTAATTACAAAGAAAGTAGCCAAAAACGAAACGATAAGCACCTAAAAAAACCTTTTCACATGTAAAGCCCGCCGGTGATCTCCAGCTGAGCGCCGGTGACGTAGGAGGACAGATCGGAGGCCAAGAAGAGCACACCATCAGCGATTTCTTCAGTATGCCCTGGAAATTGGTTTATTGAATTTTATTCGATTGATATAACCGTTTAAGCGCTTTTTTCTAAATAACTCACCCATTCTGCCCATCGGAATCCCAGCGCAAATCGACTTCAGCACGTCTTCCGGCATAGCTTTCGTCATAGGGGTCTCGACGAAGCCGGGAAGGATGGTGTTCACGCGAATTTTCTTGAATTTAAGGATATCATCGATATCTTTTGCGATAAAACCTTTTTCGCCAGCTCTTTTGCGGCACTCTTTGTAAACGCGATCACGCCCGCCTTGGTTGCTGCGTAGTTCGTTTGCCCAAAGTTGCCGACCTGAATTGGAAATCGGTCTAAAATCAATACAAACATTAACCCGCTTTTTAATAGTGATAAAGGATGCACCTATACCTTTCCAATAATACTGGACACGTTGATGATGGAAAGTGGCGCTTTATTTGCGACAGCTTCGCGGGCGAATGCTTGCGTTACCTAAAAATACAAAGTGAATGCTTTTTTTAGTTTTCCTACCAAATGAACGCCCTTCAAATTTACGGCGATCACTTCATCAAACGACTGCTCGGACATCTTGAGCAAAGTGGCGTCCCTCGTAATTCCGGCGCAATTTACGACCACATTTGGGGCGTTCTTCAGCTTTTCTACGGCAAATTTGCGCAACTGCTCGACATCGGCCGCCTGAAATTATGTTCAGAAAAACAAACGGTCTCTATTTCATAAAATTCTAGACTTACCTTACTAACATCCCCGACATAGGACAGGTGCCCGCTTCCTCCAAGTTGAGCAACGGTGGTGGCGGCCGATTCTTCGTGTCTAAATTGGAAAAACCATTGAAAAACGATGTATCAAACCTGTCCACAACGATAAGCCTTGCGCCTTGATCGGCTAAACGCTTGCAGATTGCCCTCCCGATGCCGGAGCCTCCGCCCAAAAACAAAAAATATTTTTTCCAAAAAGTAAATACCTGTAACAACGCCAAACTTCCCAGCCAAAAGTGCGGCCATTTTCAAAGCAGGGGTTCTGAAAAGTTGGTACAATTTGAAAATGGCGATTTTCAGTAATCAATATAGGGAAAGCCTGGGTTCAAGTGGCGATCGGGCGATCAGGCACGAGAGCACAAAACGAAAAATTTGTTCGATGGTCAGGGGGGGTAAATTGGTTGAGGCGCCTCCGCAGTGCCCAAATGCAAAGTGTACCTTTGCGGAACCCAGATAGTTTACCGCCAAAATGGCATAACTGAAACAAAAGGTCAACAAAGCATAGGGATCAGTCTCGGGCCTTACTTTTTGGCAATTAGTAAAGTTCGAGGTGGGGAGGTGGGGAGGTGGGAGGTGGGGAGGCGGGGAGGTGGGGAGGTGGGGAGGTCTCGGGGAGGTGGTTTTGAAAATAACCGTTTTTTGGCGCGTTTCGTACTAATTAATGTTCGTAATCGATTTATAAATGTTTATTGGTGTTTTCTGCACATTATTAGAGGGTTTTGGTAAAATATTTTTTTATTATTAGGTTAGATTAAGGCAAAAAGGGAAATCCTTGTAAAGAGCTGGGAAATTGAAGAAAATACATCGATTTCACGCTGTTTCTTTACAATATATTATAAAATTATAATCATTATTACTTTTGCCAGGTTTTTGCTACTATACAGCGCTTGGACATGACTTCTATAGCTACATAACTTCTTCCTATAGGTTAGCTAGTAAGAAAATAACTATTAATTATATCTTTTATTTGTTTTCAATAGTTTATTTCTATGTTCCTAATAATTCGCTCTTCTTTCTTGCGCTTCGTGGTTCTGTTTTCTTACATTCATTAGCTTTACTTACCATTAATACTACTTTATCTACCTTTAATTAAATTTAAAGCTCCACAGGCTTTCTCGATTCTTCCTTCTTTTACTCTCGTTCTTCTGAATTCTCTATTTGCAATGGTTTACAGGCTCTCTAGCTTTAGATATAACCAAAAAACTAAAACCCTTTGATCCATCTAAAATTGTTAACGTGTGTTTGATACTATAGATTAGTTGCGCATTATTTCAAGATTCTTTAGTTTTAGGACTGATTTTAGTATCAGAGCAACGATTAAAATGCGTTGCCTTTGTTCGTCTCACTTTTATTTGTAGTTTTTTTTGCTCATCCAAATGTTTTTGACTTATAGAAAAAAGAATGGTTAAAAAGACTTAGCTTGGCGCAACTAGCCTTACAATTCGTTTATGTGAAGCTAAGCCCAGGCTTAGGCTTAACTGATCTTTGCAAGAGGCTTATTTTAAAAACGTCCAGTCCAGTAACACAACTAACACATAGTAAAGCCTGTAAACTGGTAAAAATAAATAATTAAAAGCCTGCGGAGCTTTTAATTTAGCAGAAGGTAAGTAAAGTTAATATAGTTAATGTAGTTATCAGAGAGAAGAAGGATGAAAAAGGAACCGGAAGAAGGAATTATTATGAAGACGAAGATAAACGAGTAAAAACACGCAAAATAGAAGATTATTAGTTATTTTCCTACTAGGTAACTTATAAAGGCTAGAAGTTATTCCTTAGGCATTAAAAAACCTGTCATGCAACACATCATTATAATTTTATAATATATTGTAAAGAAACAGCGTGAAATCGATGTATTTTCTTCAATTTCCCAGCTCTTTACAAGGATTTCCCTTTTTGCCTTAATCTAACCTAATAATAAAAAAATATTTTACCAAAACCTTCTAATAATGTTCAGAAAACACCAATAAACATTTATAAATCGATTACGAACATTAATTAGTACGAAACGCGCCAAAAAACGGTTATTTTCAAAACCACCTCCCCGAGACCTCCCCGAGACCTCCCCACCTCCCCACCTCCCCGCCTCCCCACCTCCCACCTCCCCACCTCCCCACCTCGAACTTTACTAATTGCCTTACTTTTTTTGGAAACAACGTTACAAATGCGACACTTGTAACAGTACAACACGCCCTTGCAAAGTTTTCATTTTGAATTTTCAAGAATTTTAATAATTTTGTTCCTTTATTATCGTTTCTTATAATCGGAAAGTAATCGCAAACTAAAAAAACCTACCAATATCGACAAAGAGCCTATTTTTTGAACGAAAGACGTAAACTTGAGCTTTAAAACTTCGGCTAAGTCAAAAAATTGATTTTCTGCCTACACTATGGTTCCAGTTTTTCATTTTTGTCTGTTGCACAATACTTTGTCTGATCAGTCATCTTTTTTCTCAAAAAAATCCAAAGCTTGTTTTGTGGGCTTGTTCTTTCCCTTTCTCCCTCTTTGCGGGCTGGACTTGGCAAAACCTGTCGAGAGACGCCTCCAAGAGGCCTCTATTTATGTTTAGTCCACATGCCCTATCTCTCTAGCGCCTTTCGAAATACCCGAAAAGGCGCCAAAATGATTCTACTATTGCGATTTGGCAGTTTTATAATAATTTTTCCGTTTTTTTATTAATCAATTTATTAATTGACAGGCAAAACTGGTCGTGATGGACGTTTTCAACTACAAAGGCGAAAGCGGCGCCCATTCTGGCTCGGACGAAGAAAATTCTCACCCTACAATGAAGCAAACACGCCGGAAAGCGCTGTATGAAAACTGGAAAGCTAATGGTACGCTTTTAAACTTTAAAAATTTGTAAGTTGTCTTTCAGGTTACGTCTCCCGTTCCTTGAAATCGGTAGAAGACAAGCCAGAAGCAGAAGATCGCGGCGCTGAGGTACGAGCATTGATATATTCTTAATTTCGAAAAATTAGGCGGAAGACGTGCGAGGCGATGTCACAGAACCGATTACTTCAAGAGACGATAAAAGCTCGGAGAAAATCATTCTCCAAATTGTGGATGATAGCGGTCAGTGCATAAAAACTCGGATAAATAAAGGTCTTAGGTGAATACGGGCATGGCGGCGTTTTCGAGGCCATTCGGAAGAAATTTCCGGCTGTCCCGAGTCGATATGAGCGAATCGCAAAAATGAAGGTGAGCTCATTTTGTCCAGCAAACTGTAAAGTGATTTTTTTGGCTATAAAAATCTGATTTTCTTTTCAGGATCTGCATTATGGAGACGTTCATCTTATCGATACGGAAGTGCCCGACTCGAACGGCCATAACATTACCGTTGCACTTTTGATCGCCCAGAAAGAAGATGCACGTGGTAAGTGAAACATATTATTTTCTAGTGTGAGTTTTGTAGACGAAGTCGATCACCCCACCCTCCGAAAATGCTTCCAAAATCTCACGTTCAACATGAAAGACAAGGCGATTAAGTGCAGCTACCATGTGTCGAGGCTGGATGACGGTTCGTAAAGCTTAAAATATTAATTAAAACCTCTTTTAGAATTCGCGCAACTCGTTGATGAATACGGCCCGGCGTTTGGCATCCCCACCTACGTCTACACGTATCGTCGCAAGGTAATTAACCCAAATTTTGGAAGATATTTTTCAGGCCGAAAGCAGCGGCGGCGGTCGTCGCAGTGTCCGCGCAAAGGTGAAAGTCGCGAATGTGGTATGTTTTTCCGCAAAAACCCGATATTTTGTGTGTTTCAGATTGAATCTGACGAGGAAGAGTCCGATATCTCGTCGGAGGACGATTCAAGCGAAGATGCTTTTGATTCGGAAGACGCTGAGGAGGAAGAAGATGGTAAATATTTAGAGCAAAAAGTATAACCAGTGTTTCAGGAAGTGATGAAGAAGCGGAAGGATCAGAGGAATCTGGATCTGAAGAGGAGGAAGAAGAAGAAGAGGAGGAGGAAGCGATTGTCGTCAAAAGAAAGAAGCCCGTTCAAATAAAGGAGCGATCGAAATCTCCGGCGCCTAAGAAAGCTAAAAAAGAAGCGTCGCCAGTTAGAGGTAAACTCTCAAACGAGTCTGAAAATTCAATTTTTAGTAAAACCAACGGCAAAGGTTTATGGAAAATCAGAAACCGTTCACCTCTACGAGAAGGACCTGTTTTCGGAGTCAAAACTTGCTGCATTGATGTGGGTTTTCTTGTCAATAGTTCAAAAACTTTTCTTTTAGGAAATATGCTGAAGAACGGGGGACGGAAATCGTTGATGAAGACGGCGCCAAGAAGGCCACACTTATTGTGGTGCCCGCGCAGTATTGCAAGAAGGATGAGTACGTTTTTATAAACCTTTTCTTTTATGGTCTAGAACTATCAAGAACAAACTTATTTTCCAGAGCCGCCAAAATCAAGAAAGACTTCCCGAAATCCACGAATCTGGTCAACGAGATGTGGCTGACCGATATCGACCTCTACGAAGAGTTCACCGACCCGAAGCCGTATTTCCTCTAAGCGATCCATTTTTTATAGAACTTCGCTACAATCTGATCTCATTTTACCTCATTCCTGGTTGTGTTCTTTGCCGGTATCGTTTCTCACTTTCTTATCCTGCACGCAAAAAGTCGAATAAATCTATATATTGCAAAAAAATAGCAGCGAGTCCAGAAAAATAAGCAAGCACATCACAATTTCGTTTTCAGACCGGATTATGCATTGGTTTCGGCGTTCAGGCATAGGTTTTCAGTTGTTTTTGCTTGATTTGTTTGCCAATCGACTCCAATTCAGTTCCCTAGCCGTTCGGCGGTAGGTAAGATTAGACCATCTTGTTGGCCAGGGTCAACAGATAGCGTTCGGTTCAGGAAATCCTGCAAAAAACCTGATGCGGCGGCGGTCGGTGATAAATAGAGGGTAGATTGGGGGAAGATCACTCAGAATCAGGCGCTGTTCAGTTTTGCACTCAAAAATCCTCATTTTAATGGCTAGTTTTCATAATTACAATACTTTTATGAGTCTTGCAAAAAAAACTGGAGTCGTTAGAGATTTCGATAAATAAATCCAAACAAAAAGTCATTAGGCTCAAAGTTTTTATTCCGTTTTTCCTGCCTTGGTAATTGCTTTGGGTGACCGCCAATTTTCAAAAAAACCCTGCTCCCGATAAATCAAAAAGATTTACGAGCACTGCGGTGGAGTTGGGCTAGTGAACTTTGCTTTTTGTAGATTTTTGATTTTTATAGATTTTATAGACCCTCTTTATAGGCTGTAAAATGTGGGTTTTTTGTTGTGTGTTTTTATGCCGTTCAATAGAATCTAACCAGCGCTCGCTCAAAAAAAGTGATACCAATTAGCCCGTTCGGTCGGTTGGTTTGCACTAAATCTACCGTGATCCGGCTCAAAAACGCGCTGAAACTCGTAGTGAACAAATATAGCAAGTAATAAATAATATCTAATAACAATAAATAATCTTTGCCCTCGATGGCAATCACTCTTTTGTTTCCTTCCCTCGTGGTATCTACAAAATCGGTTTCCGGTCGAAAGAGTGAAACCCCCCAAAAAACGATGGTACCCAGGGGTTTTTGGTTGTCGGGAGCGCAACAATCTCGGTTCAATCTGGCTGTCTGATCTCCTTTAGAACCTGGGAAACTGACGGGGCGAACGGGCATTGACGGATGAAAGAAATGTTTTCGGAAAATGACCTTCGATCGCATTTAAAGGGAGGGAATGGGGCTAGGTTTGGCTCGGACCCTGGCTCGGGAGGGGGTATTTTTGGAACGGTACGGTATTCTTGGTGCCGAATAGCTTTCAAAGTTTCTTGTCGCTCTGTCTTTGTCTCTGTCTCTCTCACTCTCTCTCTCTCTCTCTCTCTCTCTCTCTCTCTGTCTCTCTCTCTCTCTCTCTCTCTCTGTCTCTCTCTCTCTCTCTCTCTCTCTCTCTCCCTCTCTCTGCAGAATGAATTACCGAGTTTCCAAAGGCGCCACATAAATTTTAAGGTGAAGTACGAATTTTACTCTACCCCGCCAGAGCCTCTAATTAAACTGTGGTAATACAGGGTACGGTAACGTGATTCGGCGATTTGATTGGTACCCGAATTTGCCGAATAAACGAACGAATAATTTCAGGCATAACCCAGAATGTTAAAATGGCAGATTTCTAGATAGGATACGGTATTAAGTACGAATTTTCTATGCTAAATAATGGAACGTTTTCGAAACGTTGACTAAATTGCGGTATTAGAGGGTACCTTAACGGAATTCTGGCATTATTTCACCCAAACTTTTCTAGAAAAGTTCTACGATTTAGCGAGTTTTATATATCCCTTCCTACCCGCCACTCCAAAACTAAACAATTCGTGCCCAATTACAACCCAACCCGGTCGAGTAGCAAACCCGAAACCAAACCCGGCAAAACTTTTACAGTAGAAAGAAGTGCAGGGGAATAAAGCGAGTGCTGAACCATCCGGATCGACCGGGGGGCTTGTTACCACCGGCTCATCGCCACCCAAAAACCGTCTTTTCCGCACTCTTTTTCACCAGAAAAATCCGACGGCGGTTGGTCCCGATGCGCGCAGGTAGTCACACTTTGGTTAGCCCGAACTTGGTCCCCGGCCCGAATTGTAAGTTTGATTGATGCGCCGGTTTTGTTGGGCTTCGGCTTAGGCTTAGGCTTTGGCTTAGGCCTAGCCTAGGTTGCGCACTTCTTTTCATACAGTAACGTGCTCCTAAAAGCAAACTACAGTACCTTGAAAGGGTACTGCATCAGAAAATAGACGGTATCAGCTAGATTTCACTTTTATTTGGCACTTTTCAACCATAAATTTCGCTCTGAGCACTTAGTAATTTCTGTTTTAAAAATGCGTTTCTTCATTTGTTTTTTTTAGGCCCGCCTCGCATCTCTTCAACCTTGTCTACACATTCCTGCGTTGAAAAACGGTAAGGAAATTTTTGGCGTTAAAATGTTGGCCTAATTTGCATAGTTTCACAGCTTAATTTGCATATCCGGTGGTAGTGCTAGAGAAAGTAATGCGAAAAACATTTTTTTCAAACCTTCTCCATTACAACTTTCAGGTACTTTTGCGTCCCAGTTTTGGTTAGAGTGCAATTTGCCCCCCCAGCCGGCACCCAACTTTTGTATCTCGGCTCCCTGTTCATCTACCAAAATACTCGCCAGAGCAAGACGAACATTTTGGTATACTTTACACACCTGTGGATGAACAGGGAGCTAAGATACGGTAGGTGGGTGCCGGCTGGGGGTAAACTGCACTTAAGCCCAGATTTTTGGTTGTTTTCAGCCCCTCGTAAAGGTGGGCAACATTTTGCCGGGCAAGAAATTGTGTGTTTTTACGCCTGTCCTACTACTGTGTACATAAACTTGTCGTGAAAAAGCGGGGTGGGAACGCGTAGCAGCCAAAAACTGGGAGTTCATAGGGTCCGCCGGGAACGTCTTTTACTACTGTCATTTTCTGTAAAAAACCCATTTCTTTTGTAGATGTTCTTCCTGATCTTCTTCGGCGCCGTCGCCGCCTGGGTGACGTTCTTCTTCCTGCGCATCAAGTGGGAAGAGGAGAAGCTGGATGATCTACCGAATCGGCCGGTGTTCATCACCGGGTGCGATTCTGGTAGGTGAAGGTTAAGCTTAAATCCAAGCCTAATCCTAAGCCTTAGCATAATCTTAAGCCGAAGTCCAAGCCTAACGAAGCCTGTAAGCCTACCTTTTCCAGGTTTCGGCCACGACGCCGCGCTCAAGCTGTTGAGCATGGGCATGCCTGTGTTCGCCGGCTGCTACACCGAGGAGGTATCGAGCTAACAATTTTTTCAAAAAAATTCGTTTTAGGGTCTCGAAAAGATCGAGAAAGAGGCCTCCAACTACACCAAGGGCAAATTCAAGGCGATCCGCCTCGACGTTACCAACGACGAGAGCGTCGACCGGATGGGGACATGGCTGGAGAAAGAGGTGCAACCGTATGGAGGTAATGAAACTTGAGAAACACTGAGCTTACTGAACAACCTCAGGGCTCTGGGCGGTCATCAACAACGCCGGCGTCGGGTTCAACGTGTTCCTCGACGATTTCCTGAAGCACGAGGACTATCGGCTGACGATGGAGATCAACTTCTACGGCATCATGCGCGTCGTGCATAGGCTGAGGAGGGCGCTGAAGCAAAGGAAGTGGGTGTCGATTTATCTCTCTCTCTCTCTCTCTCTCTCTTTCTCTCTCTCTCTCTTTCTCTCTCTCTCTCTCTCTCTCTCTCTCTCTCTCTGTCTCTCTTTCTCAGCTCCCTGGACCTTACTTTGGCCAATCAGGAAGTAATTATGTCTTTTTAAAAGGCACAAAAGTATGACCCGTGGGAACTAGGAAGTCTTTTTCGAGTAGGTGTGGGACAATGATGGCAACAATGCTCTGCACCATTATAGTTTTCAAAAAAAAATGCCCGGGAAAATGCTTGGTTCCCACGCTTGTTAGGGAAACAAAGAAAATCTGTAGCAAATCAGATCACGCGCTGTTGCGAAGCGGGCAGAAAAATTGAGGATTCGCAAAAACAAAAAAAAAATATTGAAAATTCCGTTTCCGTACTTTTTGCTCTGTAAAAAATTACAACAAAGAGTTCAGGTTTGTTATGACATTTTTAGGGGCCGTCTAATCAACGTGACGTCGATCCTTGGACGCTGTCCGGCCGCTGGTATCGGCCCCTACATCATCTCCAAGTTCACCGCCAACGTCTACACCGAGGTGATCCGGTATGGACACTACGAGATACACCGAATTCCATAGATTACATTGCCGTATTTTAACATATAGCGTATATAACATTACACTTGACGAAGAATGGCTCCTTTTTCAGCAAGGAGCTGGCGATCTGGGGCGTTGAGGTGATCCACATCGAGCCCGGGTTCGTCAAAACGCCGCTCACCGACACCGAGAGGATCCGGAAGAATAATGAACATGTAAGGGGGAGAGAGAACGTGAGAGAGAGAAAGCGAGAGAGATAGCTAGTTTTCCTAGTTTCTAACCAACTAATTCTTCCGTTATAGCTTTGGGAACGCGCCAGCCCCGAGCTAAAAGCCGAGTATGGATACGAATTTTTCAAAAAGAGTGGGTTTTGCGTACTTTCCACTTAGAACTCTCAAAAATTCCGTTTTTCAGCCTGCGAAAACCAGGCGATGATGATGAACGGGCTCGGCGCCAACCACACCGATCGCGGTGGGTAAAACACAAAAAATGTGCAGCGCGGCGAGCTTTTTTGAGCCGTGCCTGGACCGGGAACCTCATTATAGGAATGGGAACGTTGAAAATAAAACTCTACCAGCATCGAAAACGCAATAAAAAAAACTAAAAAACTATTTTTAATTTAAGGGTATGTGAAAGCCTAGCCGTGACACGCGACGCATTCGGTTAGCTTGCGGTGAACGCTACAAAAGTCCTGCGCGCGTTGCGTACCGCGTCGCCTACCGTTGTCCATTTAGTCGAAAAACCTTTTTTGCAGTCGTGAACATCTACGTCAAGGCCGTCACCTCGGTGAACACGCGCCGCCGGTACAAGGTCGGCATCGACACCAACTTTTTGTGAGTTTCACCTACCCGCTCCCGATTTTTCCGCAACATTCCGATAGACACGTGCAGTAAGAACCTTTTTTGCATGTTCCGCAACACTGCGTTAGACACGTGCGCACCGTGACTTTTTCACGTTTCACAAATCGTACTCCTTCTCGTCAGTGTCCAAAAATTGAGAAAACGAATTGGGGAACGGTATTGGCAACTAACCGACTGAGCGAGCTGTCACTCCTCGTTTCGGGCCGCTAGTGAGGAGCGGATTTTCGAAAAACTGAAACCTCGGTTTGGGGTGTAGATCTGTGCGAAGATCTGTCACGGTTTAGAAGTTTAGAGAAAAATGGGGATGGAAAAAGGAGGCTGGATGGGCTCGACTTGGTATAGGCTTAGATTGGGCTTAGGCTCAGGCGTAGGCTTAGGTCGGGCTTAGACTTAGCCTTCTGCTGAAGCTTTGGAATAACTTGGACTTGTCGCCATACGCTTATGAAGATGTAGCTTAGGCTTAGGATTTGGCCTGGTTTTGAGCGTACACTTCAGATCAGTCTTAGGTAATGTTTTTGGGCTTGGGCTTCGGGTCGGGCGTAGGCTTGGACTTAGGCGTTGGTTTAGCTTAGCTTCTGTTAATATGCATATACCACTCTTTTCCAGGTGGAACCCGTTGACCTGGCTGCCCACCGGCCCCCAGGATTGGGCCTTCTGGCTGATGAACGTCGCCGCCGGCGCCCCAACCCCGGCCGCCCTCCTCGCCGGGCCCCAGGGAAGGAAGCAAGGATAGAAAATCCACAAGACCATATTTCCCCCGAAAATATGTCTGATTTTCTGCTTCCTCAACGTTGGCCATTCCCCTGGTCGCTTCTTTGTATACTGTAAAAGTTTTTGCCCATCTTCTCCCCTAGAAGATCCGCCAAATACTTTTCCCCCTGGCCCCCCTGGACGATATCATCTCCCGGTCTCACCTCAGCTTGTGGTAGGGTTTCCCAGGCTTCCCCCCCCCTGCTCCTCTTTCCCCATATCCCCGGTTTGATCCCAGCCCTATGTGCAAAATGGATTTTTGTAATTGGCCCACTTACTCGCAATGATTGTGATTGCTTTGGGATTTGATGGTCGAATAAAAGGTTTGAAAATGGAAGAAAATTCTTGTTTTCAGGAGCATGAGCATGAGCTTTTTTGGCGAACGGGATGGGGGAGCATACCGTGAAATCAGACAAACCGTTCAAAAAAAAAACAGAAATAACGACGTTTTTGCGCCCTTTATACGTCTTCATGTCATTGGTGTAGAACTGGCCGTGAAAAACAAAATATTACATTTTCTTGGTACAAAAATTCCAAAAAATCATTTAGAATCGTGGTGCCCTGCTGTTAAGAGAAGGATGAGCTGGAAAATCAATAAAGAAAATGGTTATTTTAAAAACTATAGTATTTTCAAGAGTGTGCGCATGCTTCGCTTGCTGGCACGCTCCCTTTAGCTGATCAACAACCTCCTTCAACTCGACCCCAGCGTCGGCGTGAGCTTCCTTACTTGCTCCCACTCTCTCTCGCTCTCTCGCTCTCTTTCTCTCTTTCTCTCTCTCTCTCTCTCTCTCTCTCTCTCTCTCTGCCTACATGAGGCGTCGAAAAAATGGATGGCAAGACAAAAAGACGCACCAAACCCCCCCGGCGGCTTTACAATGCGAACCTCCTCCTCCTGCGAGGCGAGAAAAATGGCTGGGCCCGGGGCAAAAGCCGAGAGAGGGCCCTTTGACGCGACAAATCGTCGAGATTAATGACTTCCTCCAATGATAGGCTGTGACTGGGATACCGGGAGGGGCTGTTTTCATTCGATTTATGGGTCGGGGCTTTAGGGTTGGTGACACGGTCTCCGGGTCATCGCGTGGTAGATGAGGGCTTGGCTTGCTGTCAATGCGCCCGCTTAATTCCACGCTTTACTTCTTGTAGTTTTATGATTTAAAGAAGATGGGAAGAACCAGAAACTATGTATTCGTGACCCAAGGCGCCAACAGATATGCCCTATTCCAAGAGTAGCTTTTAAGCGCATTTCTACCGGATTTTGCGCTTTTTTTGAGCGTGCCAGGTATCTGTCGAGACCTAGCCTCGATCAAGAAGTCAATCTCGATCTTTTGGGCTCCTTTCAAATGCTGTTTTTTTTCTGGAAAACGATGACTGGTTATTACGCCAGTCCCAAACGTGAGTTCTGTTATTCATAAATTTTCTACAGTATTCATTCTATCCTAAATTCATTCCTATTTCCTCATTCTAAAATCACGGCAATCAACCACGACGACTGTTGCTCCCCTTTTGAACAAGAAACCTTTTTTGTTGCATGCAATCATTGTAAATTGCTACGACTTTAATCCCGGAAGGTAACTCGCAAACTTTGCTCCCATGCCTGCACAACCATCAGTCGTTATCCCCTTTCCTCTAATTGATCATCGTTTTTCCCACGTACTTCAGGATGCCGGGGCTGATTGGCGGCGACCATTCCGGGCCGCTCTCGGCTTTTCGCTCCCAATCAAGTACAGCTGACGCCAGTTCATAGCTGTGGTGACAGCTCAAAAAGGGGGCCGTCTGGTTCGTCGTCGTTCCAGACAGAGATGTTCGTTCGGTTTTTGGGGGCGTATTTTGGCGTAGGCTCTGTTAGAGTAGGCCTTGGCGGCATTAAATGGAAACGTATCAGTTAATTTATTAAGGACAAATTAGAGTACCGCTAAACACAACTAAAGGGACACTGAAGGCTATGGATTTTTCTGGATTTTTTTGATGCCGCGGCACGCTACGCATCCGGCGCCTTGAAGGAGCTGGTGTCAACCCCCTGATCAATTGAATAGAGGATCCGCTGAATGCAGTCCTATAATCGTGGCTTCTCAATCACTTTAAAGGGCCGAGCAAGGTATGGCTTTTAGCGGTGGATTCCGTAGGGACCGGAAGATACGCATAGCATCGCCGCCGTCAGCAGCGCAGGAAGAGGGAGAATCTGCGCATTTTATGTCGCTCCCGGGACCGATTAGATAGCCAACAAACACATATGCATGACTTACTTGTCCCTTTCATGGATCTATTTTTAGCCCATCTTTCCCACCCCAATAATCGATTCCTTTAAGACCCCGTTTTCAACGACCCCATTGTCCTCATCCTCCCCTCTCGACCTCACAGAGCCGGCTCATGCTCAACCCCTCCAGCCGACCCTCTCGGATATCCCCTCCCTCTCCTGCACCCCAGGCATACAGAGTAATAAGCAGTAAACGCAAGAAAAGGATCCCGACTCGCTGACGGACAAGCCCGGGGCCGCCGGGCTTTTGCGGAGGAGGGGAGTTGAGGGGTCTGTGTGGCTGTGTGGCTGAACCGCGTGCTGAGGCTTTTGGTTACAGCCCTCTTCCCCTTTTCGACGCGGGCCTCAAAAAATGGGGTCCCTCTATTGCCGCATGCTCGGTTCGGTTGCCCATCACCACCGATCGGCCCCCGGGGGCCCATAGAAACCGCAGAACCCTGATTAATTGACTGGGGGTTGCGGCGATCAGCTGATATTTTGGCTTGCGGGTTACGGTAGCTTGACGTTCATGCGCTCTTTCTTCGATTTAGGCTCGTAGCGGTTAGTGGAGAATGGTTTTTGACTCAAATGACCTTTTTCGAATTTAGCATAAAATTCAAAATTGTTAGTGTCGCTTCAAATTATAAAATTCTTATCTGACCCGGATTCTACGTTTTGTGCAACCAAATTTTCGTTTGTCGAGAAAATCGCTTTCTTGTTCTCGCTATATCTCTATTTTCCTCGCTGGTGTGCTCTCTCTCTATCTCCCTTTCACACTCTCGCTCTCTCTTACTCGCTCCCTCTCTCTCACTCTCTCTCGCTCTCTCTCTAGCTCGTTTTTGGCATTTTCTTTTCTCTCTTACAAAAAGTTCTTTCCACAACTGCCATTGCAGTAAAAATTTTTTCCTTTTATAAATCACGATTTTTGCAGCTTTATTTTATTTGTCATTCCGAAAAAATCTCCAAACAGCCTAATCCCAAATTTCAGGTAAAATGGTGAAAAAGGAGGAGTTCGAGTACACCGAGGAGGACGAGCACCTGTCAGTTGCTACAGTTTTGAATCTGTTTACTTTGGCACTGTCGCAAGAGCAATTTTTATTTTAGCGACGACGAGGAGGAGGAAGAAGAAGAAGAGGAGGACGAGGAGGAGGTCCAAGCCGCCGATGCTCCCGCCGAGGAAGCTGCTCCGGCTGAGGAGTCAGTATAGAAACTTATTTTTGCATACCGCAAGTATAGGGCCGCCGAGGAACCCGAGGCCGAGGAAGCTGAAGAAACTGAAGAAGCAGAGGAGGCTGGAGGTGAAGCAGAAGCAGCTCCAGCACCGAAGTAAGTAGCTCTACCGTTCCCGACCTCCTGATCTTTAGGGCTTCGCACGCCCCGCGTACTCGAACTCCTGAGCCGACGGAGATGACTGAGGCCGAGAGGGCCATGGTCGCTGCCAAAAAGCGCCATGAGGAGGAGGAGAAGCTCAAGGTTTTCTTGCCACCTCGGTTTCAGCGCAAATTTTCAGATGCTCGACTACGAGGAGCGCAGGAAAGTCGAGAAGGCGCAGTACGAGACCGAGCTCCGCGAGCTGAAGGAGAAGCAGGAAATTCGTCGGTACGATTTTGCCGCTGAATGCTATAGAACAACGGTGCGTTCAGTCGTGAGCGCCAAAAGGAGGAGGCGGAGTACGAGGAGCGCCGCCGCACCGCCGAGCAGAAGAAGCGCCAAGAGGAGGAGGAGCGCAAGCAGAAGGTCAGGCGACATTCCAAACTCCGAAAAGAAAAAATGAAAATATTGACAATTAAAATATCGAAAATAGAAATTTCGAAATGTTTTGGACGCAAATTGACCTGTTCGCTGTCGGAATTTTAGCCTGCCGGCGTTGGAGTGTTGGCATTTCGAATGTCGCTATTCCGATGCAATCCAATACTGTCCTCCTTCAGATCGAAGCCCAAAAGCGCGCCCGCTACGAGGAGAAGCAGCGCCGTCAGCAGATGATGGCCGGCTCGTTCAATGCGGCTGCCGCAGCGGCTGCCCCCGGTGGCAAGAACTTCACCATCAGCTCGAGCGTAAGTTGGTGTAGCCTGAAAAAAAGGCCTCTTTTAGGGCGAGCAGGCCGAGCAGTTCGGAAACCTGGCCGGCAACAAACAGAAAGCCCACGAGGTGTCGGCCGAGCAGAGGGAGGCCGCCAAGAGGGTGAGGGCCAAGCTCAATCTAGCTTAAGCTGGGGTTAGGCTTAGCCTTAGGCTTCAGCGTTGGCTAACCCCGCCTTATAAATATCATTCCAGGCGTTCCTCGAGGCTGTCTGCAAGCAAATCGACGTCTCCGGCCTGTTGCCCAACGACCTGAAGGAGAAGATCAAGCAGGTTCACGCGAGGATTTGCCGATTGGAGGCGGAGAAGTAAGATCAGCTCTGATTTTTGATGGGGAAGGACAGCACTGGATTTTGTGCCGTCGGATTTCTGCTGTAGTGCAAAATCTTAAAATTTTAGTAGCGAGAAATTTCAGGTACGACCTGGAGAAGCGCAACGAGCGCCAGGAATATGATCTCAAGGAGTTGCACGAGCGCGAGCGACAGGTTTGCACTTTGTAGCTGAACTTATACTGTAATAAACTAAATTACAGGCTACAAATTTTGATTTTCAGGGTGCCCGCCAGCGTGCTCTGAAGAACGGGCTCGACCCTGAGGAGGCCGCCAACTCGAAACACCCCCCGAAGAAGCGCGTCGCCTCCAAGTTTGACCGGCAGGTAAGCCGGCATTGATTGGCTTAGGCTTAGGCTTAGGGCTTAGGCTTAGGCTTAGGAAAAGGAGAGGGCAGGCTAGCAGAGACTCTTGAGGAAGCGACGGGGTTCTAGGGTTCTTGGCCAATTCGAACGAATTCAGACCGACCGACGAACATACGGCGACAAGCGCGACATCTTCGAGAGCCCCATCCTCCCCAAGGCCCGGTCCATCGCCCGAGGCACCGCCCGACCCCCGCCCGAGTGGGGCCGCAAGGATAACGAGGAGTTGGAGCAGCTCAGGAAGGTGGAGAACACTATTGGCAAATTTTAATCAGATTTTTTGACAGATTGTCGAGCCCCCGAAGTACATCGAGCAGGTCAAGGCCGAGGGTGACGCGGCCAAGCCCCCGGTTGCAGCCATCCCACTCCAGATGCCGACCGAGGACTTTGATGCGAGTTTTTTTTGTGTTTTCGAGTATATTTTGTCCTAGAAACTAGACATTAGCCTTAGACAAGCCGCGGGGCAACAGCACTTTCAAGAATTGGGAATTCCCGTCCCTTCCTTGAATTTTCAACGCTCATTAGAAAATCCATTGTCGGGGAGGGGGGAGGGCGAAAACGTTATGTACGAATTCTACCTTGAAACACGTTTAAGAAAGTCACATTCCCATTTCCGCTTTGACTGAAAATTTGGCGAGTTCTAGGCCTGAAAACGAAATTTAACTTTTACTCCTGTTTCAACGGTTGGGTCATTTAATTAAAAAAAACTTAATTTCGTTTTTCCCGTTTTTAGGATTCAATCCCAATGGAGCCGGTGAAGCCCGTCTACGATTTCCCCTCAGCCGGAGGAGCCGCCAACATGCTCGGAGTCCCCAGCCAAGGAGCCCTAGAAAACGAGAGTGCACCTCAGGACGTAAGCTAACCCCAAAAATGTTTGGATTTCTATGCTGTTCTTTGATCTGTCGCCTTTCACTGTCCTGTAGGTCGACCCGACGCCGGCTGCCGCGCCTGAGCCCGCTGCGGAGCCCGAGCCCGAGCCAGAACCTGAGGCCGAGCCCGAGCCGGAGCCCGAAGCCGAGCCCGAACCTGCCGCCGAGCCGGAGGTTCCTAACGCTTAGCTTCAAGGCGATTTTGAGACTTACGGTTTTCGATTTCCGGGTTTTCATAACAACACTGTTTTTATTAAATCACGGGTTTTGAAGGTGGGCGTGAGCTTACTAAATTTACGAATTAGCTTACAACTAATTTCGCGGATCTGACACGTTTTTTCGGAGCACACTTTACTATTAAAAGCTTACTACTCTTAACATGATGGTGAGCTTTCTAAATTCACGATTTACAAGCGCTTTCCGGCACTTTTCTATCTTGAGAATCACGACTAACAGCATATACAGGGTGTCCCAAAAAAACGAACCATCTGGCATTTCGCCGTCTTCCATCCAATCGGCCCCAAATTTGGACCAGAGGTGTATCAAACCCTAAATAACAACAATCCTGATTTATAGCCCCGTAGCTATAGTAGTTCTCGAGTTATAGCAAAAACAAACATTATTTTCCATTTTTCATAGGGTTTTCGTGGAATTAGACCCCTTAAACATTAAGTGGAAATGATCCAGTAGGGTTTCTTTACCTTAAGAAATTTTTCCAGAATAAAATTAATTAAATAAGCTTCGATTTAAGCGATTTTTACAACGCAAAATTACCCAAGATCTTAAGCGAAATTAGGGATTCGCAGCCGGAAGTCGATGCAAATCGATGCAAAGTCCAAAAAGATAGCCAATAAAACTGTTCAGAATTCTGAGAAAAACAGTATTTTCGTTAAAACGCTCGCTATCGCTAAAACTACTGTAGCTATGGGGCTGTAAGTCAGGATTGTTGTTATTTAGGATCTGCAACACCTCTGGTCCAAATATGGGACCGATTGGATGTAACACGGCAAAATGCCAGATGGTTCGTTTTTTGGGACACCCTGTAAGAATTAATAAAAAATTTCAAAGCTTTTGATTGCCCCACCGACTTTATAATTTACAAAGTTTTTAGCGTGTAGCTTGTGTGCGGTATTGGCCATCAGTTAGAATTAAATCGGAGATAATTCAATGGAAAAAGGCGTCACAACGACGATAGATTCTCGATTTTATAGTTTGTAGTGTGTAGCCTAATTGAAGTTTTTTGATTTGGTACAATTAAGGCCAATAAAAAAGCGAATTTTCCGCAAGGCCAAACCTAAAAATTGAGCTTTAACCTAAAACTTGTAAAAAATATTCGATTTAGGCCGAAGAAGAGGAGGAAGAGGAAGAAGAATAGAGCACCAACAACCCCCACAATTTTTTCCATCATTTCTGCATCTTACCACCCCTCCCCTCCTCGAATTTCCCCATCGACTGCCCGGTACATGCGCTGCTGTAGTTTTCTTAGTCTCTCTGCTTCTCTAGGCTTATCCTCTGTTCCCTTGAGCTTTTCCAGAATTCTTTCAACTCCCGAAAACAAGATGTTTATCCCCGGAAATACTATCTTTTCCTGCTTCACCAACATCGGATTATTGTGCAAAATAAAGTTTTTATCATTACTTGGTATATTTTATGTTGGTGTCATTTGTATTTCGTGTAAATTGAAGCCTAAGCTAAGCCTCGACCTAACCTAGCCTAAGCCTAAGCCTAAGCCTAAGCCTAAGCCTAAACATAGCCTAATTCTAAGCCTAAGCCTCGAGTACTTACTTAAATGACATTGGTATACGTTATGTCAGAAGCATAGGCTTAAGCCAAAGCCAAAGCCAAAGCCTTAGCCTTAGCCTAAACCAAAACCTAAGTCTTAGTCTAATCCTAACCCTAAGCCTAAGCCTAAGCCTAAGCCTAAGCCTAAGCCTAAGCCTAAGCCTAAGCCTAAGCCTAAGCCTAACCTAAGCCTAAGCCTAAGCCTAAGCCTAAGCCTAAGCCTAAGCCTAAGCCTAAGCCTAAGCCTAAGCCTAAGCCTAAACTGAGGGTCAATCGTTGGCCTACTCAGTGGAAAGCTTTGGGAACCCCCTCCACACCAGTGGGCCAGGTGGGGGGCGGGTGCGAAGCAAGCAGTGAAGTGCGCCCTGCGATTCCGCTACGAAATAGCGTCCGGAATGCGGAAACTCCCGATTTGGCTCAATTGAGGATTAGGGGTCTTCGAGCTGCGGTTGCGCCAAGGAGCGATGTGACGGCCGAGCCAGTTAGCAACCCGGAATCAGCGTTTCAAAGCGCTTCGAATGGTCTGCTTACATTGATCGGAAGCGCGCGGCCCGTTTTTGAAAAAATCTATGTGCTCCCCCCTTTAGTCGTAAACCATCAAAACCAAAAGTTTCAAAAAATCCTAGCAATTAAATCAGGGCCTCCGGGGCTTCGGAAGAAACTGTTTTCGGTACTATTGTTGGTGCTCTTTCAGCTCCAGATCGAAGTGCGTGATGAATTTCTCGAAATTTTTTTGGTAAATTCCGAAAAAATCCATGTGGTCCCCCCTATAGTCGTAAACCATCAAAACCAAAAGATTCAAAAAATCGTAGCAATTAAACCAGGGCCTCCGGGGTTCGGGCGAAACTGTTTTCGGTACTATTTTTGGTGCTGTTTCAGCTCCACATCGAAGTGCGTGATGAATTTCTCGAAATTTTTTTGGTAAATTCCGAAAAAATCCATGTGGTCCCCCCTTTGGTCGTAAACGATCAAAACCAAAAGTTTCAAAAAATCGTAGCAATTAAACCAGGGCCTCCGGGGCTTCGGAAGAAACTGTTTTCAGTACTATTTTTGGTGCTGTTTCAGCTCCACATCGAAGTGCGTGATGAATTTCTCGAAATTTTTTTGGTAAATTCCGAAAAAATCCATGTGGTCCCCCCTTTAGTCGTAAACCATCAAAACCAAAAGTTTCAAAAAATCGTAGCAATTAAACCAGGGCCTCCGGGGCTTCGGAAGTAACTGTTTTCGGTACTATTTTTGGTGCTTTTTGAGCTCCACATCCAGTGCGTGATGAATTTCTCGAAATTTTTTTGGTAAATTCCGAAAGATCCATGTGGTCCCCCCTTTAGTCGTAAACCATCAAAACCAAAAGTTTCAAAAAATCGTAGCAATTAAACCAGGGCCTCCGGGGCTTCGATAGAAACGGTTTTTGGTACTATTTTTGGTGCTCTTTCAGGTGCACACATCAAAGCGATTTCGCACGATCGATTTCTTGCGGAATCGGGCTTGGAAGGCCTGGTCGACGAGGGCTGCCTAGTTGCACCATTCAAAAAATCCTAGCAATTAAACCAGGGCCCCCGGGGCTTCGGAAGAAACGGTTTTCGGTACTATTTTTGGTGCTCTTTCAGGTGCACACATCAAAGCGATTTCGCACGGTCGATTTCTTGCGGAATCGGGCTTGGTAGGCCTGGTCGACGAGGGCTGCCTAGTTGCAACATTCAAAAAATCCTAGCAATTAAACCAGGGCCTCCGGGGTCTCGGAAGATACCGTTTTCGGTAGCAAAAAATACGCTCACAGATATATCTGGCTGATCTAGGGGGGGTCGATATGATTGCGAAATTCGTCGTAAAAAAGGTCGCATTCAAGGCCGGGTCTCAGCAGATCGCAGCACAGGTAGATGCTAGAGCTACACCACGTACGGGAGGGAAGGTTGAGGGAGGAGCATCAGCAACAACGACACCTCCTGGGGACCACCACCCTATTCTAACTAAGGTAGCCGGCGCTGTTCCGGAAATCTCTCGGTGTAGTGCTTAGGCTAGGGCTGCTATGGACGGCTAACTTCGTAGCCCGATCCAACAAAAATCAACAACCAAGTATCTAGCGGTGCAACGCGCCGAGAAAAAATGCCCCAACAAATCCGGCTGGCCCAAAAAAGCATACCAGTCCGGGGGCTCGTCCTAAGCCTAAGCCTAAGCCTAAGCCTAAGCCTAACCTAAGCCTAACCTAAGCCTAAGCCTAAGCCTAAGCCTAAGCCTAAGCCTAAGCCTAAGCCTAAGTCTAAGCCTAAGCCTAAGCCTAAGCCTAAGCCTAAGCCTAAGCCTAAGCCTAAGCCTAAGCCTAAGCCTAAGCCTAAGCCTAAACTGAGGGTCAATCGTTGGCCTACTCAGTGGAAAGCTTTGGGAACCCCCTCCACACCAGTGGGCCAGGTGGGGGGCGGGTGCGAAGCAAGCAGTGAAGTGCGCCCTGCGATTCCGCTACGAAATAGCGTCCGGAATGCGGAAACTCCCGATTTGGCTCAATTGAGGATTAGGGGTCTTCGAGCTGCGGTTGCGCCAAGGAGCGATGTGACGGCCGAGCCAGTTAGCAACCCGGAATCAGCGTTTCAAAGCGCTTCGAATGGTCTGCTTACATTGATCGGAAGCGCGCGGCCCGTTTTTGAAAAAATCTATGTGCTCCCCCCTTTAGTCGTAAACCATCAAAACCAAAAGTTTCAAAAAATCCTAGCAATTAAATCAGGGCCTCCGGGGCTTCGGAAGAAACTGTTTTCGGTATTATTTTTGGTGCTTTTTCAGCTCCACATCGAAGTGCGTGATGAATTTCTCGAAATTTTTTGGTAAATTCCGAAAAAATCCATGTGGTCCCCCCTTTAGTCGTAAACCATCAAAACCAAAAGTTTCAAAAAATCGTAGCAATTAAACCAGGGCCTCCGGGGCTTCGGAAGAAACTGTTTTCAGTACTATTTTTGGTGCTGTTTCAGCTCCACATCGAAGTGCGTGATGAATTTCTCGAAATTTTTTTGGTAAATTCCGAAAAAATCCATGTGGTCCCCCCTTTAGTCGTAAACCATCAAAACCCAAAGTTTCAAAAAATCGTAGCAATTAAACCAGGGCCTCCGGGGCATTGGAAGAAACTGTTTTCGGTACTATTTTTGGTGCTCTTTCAGGTGCACACATCACAGCGATTTCGCACGGTCGATTTCTTGCGGAATCGGGCTTGGAAGGCCTGGTCGACGAGGGCTGCCTAGTTGCAACATTCAAAAAATCCTAGCAATTAAACCAGGGCCTCCGGGGCATTGGAAGAAACTGTTTTCGGTACTATTGTTGGTGCTCTTTCAGCTCCAGATCGAAGTGCGTGATGAATTTCTCGAAATTTTTTTGGTAAATTCCGAAAAAATCCATGTGGTCCCCCTTTAGTCGTAAACCATCAAAACCCAAAGTTTCAAAAAATCGTAGCAATTAAACCAGGGCCTCCGGGGTTCGGGCGAAACTGTTTTCGGTACTATTTTTGGTGCTGTTTCAGCTCCACATCGAAGTGCGTGATGAATTTCTCGAAATTTTTTGGTAAATTCCGAAAAATCCATGTGGTCCCCCCTATAGTCGTAAACCATCAAAACCAAAAGTTTCAAAAAATCGTAGCAATTAAACCAGGGCCTCCGGGGTTCGGGCGAAACTGTTTTCGGTACTATTGTTGGTGCTCTTTCAGCTCCAGATCGAAGTGCGTGATGAATTTCTCGAAATTTTTTTGGTAAATTCCGAAAAAATCCATGTGGTCCCCCCTATAGTCGTAAACCATCAAAACCAAAAGTTTCAAAAAATCGTAGCAATTAAACCAGGGCCTCCGGGGTTCGGGCGAAACTGTTTTCGGTACTATTGTTGGTGCTGTTTCAGCTCCACATCGAAGTGCGTGATGAATTTCTCGAAATTTTTTTGGTAAATTCCGAAAAAATCCATGTGGTCCCCCCTTTAGTCGTAAACCATCAAAACCCAAAGTTTCAAAAAATCGTAGCAATTAAACCAGGGCCTCCGGGGCTTTGGAAGAAACTGTTTTCAGTACTATTTTTGGTGCTGTTTCAGCTCCACATCGAAGTGCGTGATGAATTTCTCGAAATTTTTTTGGTAAATTCCGAAAAAATCCATGTGGTCCCCCCTTTAGTCGTAAACCATCAAAACCCAAAGTTTCAAAAAATCGTAGCAATTAAACCAGGGCCTCCGGGGCATTGGAAGAAACTGTTTTCGGTACTATTTTTGGTGCTCTTTCAGGTGCACACATCACAGCGATTTCGCACGGTCGATTTCTTGCGGAATCGGGCTTGGAAGGCCTGGTCGACGAGGGCTGCCTAGTTGCAACATTCAAAAAATCCTAGCAATTAAACCAGGGCCTCCGGGGCATTGGAAGAAACTGTTTTCGGTACTATTGTTGGTGCTCTTTCAGCTCCAGATCGAAGTGCGTGATGAATTTCTCGAAATTTTTTTGGTAAATTCCGAAAAAATCCATGTGGTCCCCCCTTTAGTCGTAAACCATCAAAACCCAAAGTTTCAAAAAATCGTAGCAATTAAACCAGGGCCTCCGGGGTTCGGGCAGAAACTGTTTTCGGTACTATTTTTTGGTGCTGTTTCAGCTCCACATCGAAGTGCGTGATGAATTTCTCGAAATTTTTTTGGTAAATTCCGAAAAAATCCATGTGGTCCCCCTATAGTCGTAAACCATCAAAACCAAAAGTTTCAAAAATCGTAGCAATTAAACCAGGGCCTCCGGGGTTCGGGCGAAACTGTTTTCGGTACTATTGTTGGTGCTCTTTCAGCTCCAGATCGAAGTGCGTGATGAATTTCTCGAAATTTTTTTGGTAAATTCCGAAAAAATCCATGTGGTCCCCCTTTAGTCGTAAACCATCAAAACCCAAAGTTTCAAAAAATCGTAGCAATTAAACCAGGGCCTCCGGGGCTTTGGAAGAAACTGTTTTCGGTACTATTTTTGGTGCTCTTTCAGCTCCACATCGAAGTGCGTGATGAATTTCTCGAAATTTTTTTGGTAAATTCCGAAAAAATCCATGTGGTCCCCCCTATAGTCGTAAACCATCAAAACCAAAAGTTTCAAAAAATCGTAGCAATTAAACCAGGGCCTCCGGGGTTCGGGCGAAACTGTTTTCGGTACTATTTTTGGTGCTCTTTCAGCTCCACATCGAAGTGCGTGATGAATTTCTCGAAATTTTTTTGGTAAATTCCGGAAAAATCCATGTGGTCCCCCCTTTAGTCGTAAACCATCAAAACCCAAAGTTTCAAAAAATCGTAGCAATTAAACCAGGGTCTCCGGGGTTCGGGCGAAACTGTTTTCGGTACTATTTTGGTGCTGTTTCAGCTCCACATCGAAGTGCGTGATGAATTTCTCGAAATTTTTTTGGTAAATTCCGAAAAAATCCATGTGGTCCCCCCTTTAGTCGTAAACCATCAAAACCCAAAGTTTCAAAAAATCGTAGCAATTAAACCAGGGCCTCCGGGGTTCGGGCGAAACTGTTTTCGGTACTATTGTTGGTGCTCTTTCAGCTCCAGATCGAAGTGCGTGATGAATTTCTCGAAATTTTTTTGGTAAATTCCGAAAAAATCCATGTGGTCCCCCCTTTAGTCGTAAACCATCAAAACCCAAAGTTTCAAAAAATCGTAGCAATTAAACCAGGGCCTCCGGGGCTTTGGAAGAAACTGTTTTCGGTACTATTTTTGGTGCTCTTTCAGCTCCACATCGAAGTGCGTGATGAATTTCTCGAAATTTTTTTGGTAAATTCCGAAAAAATCCATGTGGTCCCCCCTTTAGTCGTAAACCATCAAAACCCAAAGTTTCAAAAAATCGTAGCAATTAAACCAGGGCCTCCGGGGCTTTGGAAGAAACTGTTTTCGGTACTATTTTTGGTGCTGTTTCAGCTCCACATCGAAGTGCGTGATGAATTTCTCGAAATTTTTTGGTAAATTCCGAAAAAATCCATGTGGTCCCCCCTTTGGTCGTAAACGATCAAAACCAAAAGTTTCAAAAAATCGTAGCAATTAAACCAGGGCCTCCGGGGCTTCGGAAGAAACTGTTTTCAGTACTATTTTTGGTGCTGTTTCAGCTCCACATCGAAGTGCGTGATGAATTTCTCGAAATTTTTTTGGTAAATTCCGAAAAAATCCATGTGGTCCCCCCTTTAGTCGTAAACCATCAAAACCAAAAGTTTCAAAAAATCGTAGCAATTAAACCAGGGCCTCCGGGGCTTCGGAAGTAATTGTTTTCGGTACTATTTTTGGTGCTTTTTGAGCTCCACATCGAAGTGCGTGATGAATTTCTCGAAATTTTTTTGGTAAATTCCGAAAGATCCATGTGGTCCCCCCTTTAGTCGTAAACCATCAAAACCAAAAGTTTCAAAAAATCGTAGCAATTAAACCAGGGCCTCCGGGGCTTCGATAGAAACGGTTTTTGGTACTATTTTGGTGCTCTTTCAGGTGCACACATCAAAGCGATTTCGCACGATCGATTTCTTGCGGAATCGGGCTTGGAAGGCCTGGTCGACGAGGGCTGCCTAGTTGCACCATTCAAAAAATCCTAGCAATTAAACCAGGGCCCCCGGGGCTTCGGAAGAAACGGTTTTCGGTACTATTTTTGGTGCTCTTTCAGGTGCACACATCAAAAGCGATTTCGCACGGTCGATTTCTTGCGGAATCGGGCTTGGTAGGCCTGGTCGACGAGGGCTGCCTAGTTGCAACATTCAAAAAATCCTAGCAATTAAACCAGGGCCTCCGGGGTCTCGGAAGATACCGTTTTCGGTAGCAGGGGGGGGGAAAAAATACGCTCACAGATATATCTGGCTGATCTAGGGGGGGTCGATATGATTGCGAAATTCGTCGTAAAAAAGGTCGCATTCAAGGCCGGGTCTCAGCAGATCGCAGCACAGGTAGATGCTAGAGCTACACCACGTACGGGAGGGAAGGTTGAGGGAGGAGCATCAGCAACAACGACACCTCCTGGGGACCACCACCCTATTCTAACTAAGGTAGCCGGCGCTGTTCCGGAAATCTCTCGGTGTAGTGCTTAGGCTAGGGCTGCTATGGACGGCTAACTTCGTAGCCCGATCCAACAAAAATCAACAACCAAGTATCTAGCGGTGCAACGCGCCGAGAAAAAATGCCCCAACAAATCCGGCTGGCCCAAAAAAGCATACCAGTCCGGGGGCTCGTCCTAAGCCTAAGCCTAAGCCTAAGCCTAAGCCTAAGCCTAACCTAAGCCTAACCTAAGCCTAAGCCTAAGCCTAAGCCTAAGCCTAAGCCTAAGCCTAAGCCTAAGCCCGCCTAAGCCTAAGCCTAAGCCTAAGCCTAAGCCTAAGCCTAAGCCTAAGCCTAAACTGAGGGTCAATCGTTGGCCTACTCCAGTGGAAAGCTTTGGGAACCCCCTCCACACCAGTGGGCCAGGTGGGGGCGGGTGCGAAGCAAGCAGTGAAGTGCGCCCTGCGATTCCGCTACGAAATAGCGTCCGGAATGCGGAAACTCCCGATTTGGCTCAATTGAGGATTAGGGGTCTTCGAGCTGCGGTTGCGCCAAGGAGCGATGTGACGGCCGAGCCAGTTAGCAACCCGGAATCAGCGTTTCAAAGCGCTTCGAATGGTCTGCTTACATTGATCGGAAGCGCGCGGCCCGTTTTTGAAAAAATCTATGTGCTCCCCCCTTTAGTCGTAAACCATCAAAACCAAAAGTTTCAAAAAATCCTAGCAATTAAATCAGGGCCTCCGGGGCTTCGGAAGAAACTGTTTTCGGTATTATTTTTGGTGCTGTTTCAGCTCCACATCGAAGTGCGTGATGAATTTCTCGAAATTTTTTTGGTAAATTCCGAAAAAATCCATGTGGTCCCCCCTTTAGTCGTAAACCATCAAAACCAAAAGTTTCAAAAAATCGTAGCAATTAAACCAGGGCCTCCGGGGCTTCGGAAGAAACTGTTTTCAGTACTATTTTTGGTGCTGTTTCAGCTCCACATCGAAGTGCGTGATGAATTTCTCGAAATTTTTTTGGTAAATTCCGAAAAAATCCATGTGGTCCCCCCTTTAGTCGTAAACCATCAAAACCCAAAGTTTCAAAAAATCGTAGCAATTAAACCAGGGCCTCCGGGGCATTGGAAGAAACTGTTTTCGGTACTATTTTTGGTGCTCTTTCAGGTGCACACATCACAGCGATTTCGCACGGTCGATTTCTTGCGGAATCGGGCTTGGAAGGCCTGGTCGACGAGGGCTGCCTAGTTGCAACATTCAAAAAATCCTAGCAATTAAACCAGGGCCTCCGGGGCATTGGAAGAAACTGTTTTCGGTACTATTGTTGGTGCTCTTTCAGCTCCAGATCGAAGTGCGTGATGAATTTCTCGAAATTTTTTGGTAAATTCCGAAAAAATCCATGTGGTCCCCCCTTTAGTCGTAAACCATCAAAACCCAAAGTTTCAAAAAATCGTAGCAATTAAACCAGGGCCTCCGGGGTTCGGGCGAAACTGTTTTCGGTACTATTTTTGGTGCTGTTTCAGCTCCACATCGAAGTGCGTGATGAATTTCTCGAAATTTTTTGGTAAATTCCGAAAAAATCCATGTGGTCCCCCCTTTAGTCGTAAACCATCAAAACCAAAAAGTTTCAAAAAATCGTAGCAATTAAACCAGGGCCTCCGGGGTTCGGGCGAAACTGTTTTCGGTACTATTGTTGGTGCTCTTTCAGCTCCAGATCGAAGTGCGTGATGAATTTCTCGAAATTTTTTGGTAAATTCCGAAAAAATCCATGTGGTCCCCCCTTTAGTCGTAAACCATCAAAACCCAAAGTTTCAAAAAATCGTAGCAATTAAACCAGGGCCTCCGGGGCTTTGGAAGAAACTGTTTTCGGTACTATTTTTGGTGCTCTTTCAGCTCCACATCGAAGTGCGTGATGAATTTCTCGAAATTTTTTGGTAAATTCCGAAAAATCCATGTGGTCCCCCTTTAGTCGTAAACCATCAAAACCCAAAGTTTCAAAAAATCGTAGCAATTAAACCAGGGTCTCCGGGGTTCGGGCGAAACTGTTTTCGGTACTATTTTTGGTGCTGTTTCAGCTCCACATCGAAGTGCGTGATGAATTTCTCGAAATTTTTTGGTAAATTCCGAAAAAATCCATGTGGTCCCCCCTTTAGTCGTAAACCATCAAAACCCAAAGTTTCAAAAAATCGTAGCAATTAAACCAGGGCCTCCGGGGTTCGGGCGAAACTGTTTTCGGTACTATTGTTGGTGCTCTTTCAGCTCCAGATCGAAGTGCGTGATGAATTTCTCGAAATTTTTTTGGTAAATTCCGAAAAAATCCATGTGGTCCCCCTTTAGTCGTAAACCATCAAAACCCAAAGTTTCAAAAAATCGTAGCAATTAAACCAGGGCCTCCGGGGTTCGGGCGAAACTGTTTTCGGTACTATTGTTGGTGCTCTTTCAGCTCCAGATCGAAGTGCGTGATGAATTTCTCGAAATTTTTTTGGTAAATTCCGAAAAAATCCATGTGGTCCCCCCTTTAGTCGTAAACCATCAAAACCCAAAGTTTCAAAAAATCGTAGCAATTAAACCAGGGCCTCCGGGGTTCGGGCGAAACTGTTTTCGGTACTATTTTTGGTGCTGTTTCAGCTCCAGATCGAAGTGCGTGATGAATTTCTCGAAATTTTTTTGGTAAATTCCGAAAAAATCCATGTGGTCCCCCTTTAGTCGTAAACCATCAAAACCCAAAGTTTCAAAAAATCGTAGCAATTAAACCAGGGCCTCCGGGGTTCGGGCGAAACTGTTTTCGGTACTATTGTTGGTGCTCTTTCAGCTCCAGATCGAAGTGCGTGATGAATTTCTCGAAATTTTTTTGGTAAATTCCGAAAAAATCCATGTGGTCCCCCCTATAGTCGTAAACCATCAAAACCAAAAGTTTCAAAAAATCGTAGCAATTAAACCAGGGCCTCCGGGGTTCGGGCGAAACTGTTTTCGGTACTATTGTTGGTGCTCTTTCAGCTCCAGATCGAAGTGCGTGATGAATTTCTCGAAATTTTTTTGGTAAATTCCGAAAAAATCCATGTGGTCCCCCTTTAGTCGTAAACCATCAAAACCCAAAGTTTCAAAAAATCGTAGCAATTAAACCAGGGCCTCCGGGGCTTTGGAAGAAACTGTTTTCGGTACTATTTTTGGTGCTGTTTCAGCTCCACATCGAAGTGCGTGATGAATTTCTCGAAATTTTTTTGGTAAATTCCGAAAAAATCCATGTGGTCCCCCCTTTGGTCGTAAACGATCAAAACCAAAAGTTTCAAAAAATCGTAGCAATTAAACCAGGGCCTCCGGGGCTTCGGAAGAAACTGTTTTCAGTACTATTTTTGGTGCTGTTTCAGCTCCACATCGAAGTGCGTGATGAATTTCTCGAAATTTTTTTGGTAAATTCCGAAAAAATCCATGTGGTCCCCCTTTAGTCGTAAACCATCAAAACCAAAAGTTTCAAAAAATCGTAGCAATTAAACCAGGGCCTCCGGGGCTTCGGAAGTAATTGTTTTCGGTACTATTTTTGGTGCTTTTTTGAGCTCCACATCGAAGTGCGTGATGAATTTCTCGAAATTTTTTGGTAAATTCCGAAAGATCCATGTGGTCCCCCTTTAGTCGTAAACCATCAAAACCAAAAGTTTCAAAAAATCGTAGCAATTAAACCAGGGCCTCCGGGGCTTCGATAGAAACGGTTTTTGGTACTATTTTTGGTGCTCTTTCAGGTGCACACATCAAAGCGATTTCGCACGATCGATTTCTTGCGGAATCGGGCTTGGAAGGCCTGGTCGACGAGGGCTGCCTAGTTGCACCATTCAAAAAATCCTAGCAATTAAACCAGGGCCCCCGGGGCTTCGGAAGAAACGGTTTTCGGTACTATTTTTGGTGCTCTTTCAGGTGCACACATCAAAGCGATTTCGCACGGTCGATTTCTTGCGGAATCGGGCTTGGTAGGCCTGGTCGACGAGGGCTGCCTAGTTGCAACATTCAAAAAATCCTAGCAATTAAACCAGGGCCTCCGGGGTCTCGGAAGATACCGTTTTCGGTAGCAAAAAATACGCTCACAGATATATCTGGCTGATCTAGGGGGGGTCGATATGATTGCGAAATTCGTCGTAAAAAAGGTCGCATTCAAGGCCGGGTCTCAGCAGATCGCAGCACAGGTAGATGCTAGAGCTACACCACGTACGGGAGGGAAGGTTGAGGGAGGAGCATCAGCAACAACGACACCTCCTGGGGACCACCACCCTATTCTAACTAAGGTAGCCGGCGCTGTTCCGGAAATCTCTCGGTGTAGTGCTTAGGCTAGGGCTGCTATGGACGGCTAACTTCGTAGCCCGATCCAACAAAAATCAACAACCAAGTATCTAGCGGTGCAACGCGCCGAGAAAAAATGCCCCAACAAATCCGGCTGGCCCAAAAAAAGCATACCAGTCCGGGGGCTCGTCCTAAGCCTAAGCCTAAGCCTAAGCCTAAGCCTAACCTAAGCCTAGCCTAAGCCTAAGCCTAAGCCTAAGCCTAAGCCTAAGCCTAAGCCTAAGCCTAAGCCTAAGCCTAAGCCTAAGCCTAAGCCTAAGCCTAAGCCTAAGCCTAAGCCTAAGCCTAAGCCTAAGCCTAAACTGAGGGTCAATCGTTGGCCTACTCCAGTGGAAAGCTTTGGGAACCCCCTCCACACCAGTGGGCCAGGTGGGGGCGGGTGCGAAGCAAGCAGTGAAGTGCGCCCTGCGATTCCGCTACGAAATAGCGTCCGGAATGCGGAAACTCCCGATTTGGCTCAATTGAGGATTAGGGGTCTTCGAGCTGCGGTTGCGCCAAGGAGCGATGTGACGGCCGAGCCAGTTAGCAACCCGGAATCAGCGTTTCAAAGCGCTTCGAATGGTCTGCTTACATTGATCGGAAGCGCGCGGCCCGTTTTTGAAAAAATCTATGTGCTCCCCCCTTTAGTCGTAAACCATCAAAACCAAAAGTTTCAAAAAATCCTAGCAATTAAATCAGGGCCTCCGGGGCTTCGGAAGAAACTGTTTTCGGTATTATTTTTGGTGCTTTTTCAGCTCCACATCGAAGTGCGTGATGAATTTCTCGAAATTTTTTTGGTAAATTCCGAAAAAATCCATGTGGTCCCCCCTTTAGTCGTAAACCATCAAAACTGTCACGTCCCCGTGACGCTCACGGTTAAATAACCGTGTAAATCCCCCAAATCGCCAAGAATCAATAAATTACTCGTCTACGTACGGCTTCCCTCTCTGCCGTCTCCGCGATCCAAGAAGGACCCCTACATCGTATGCAAGTGAGAGCCCTCGTCCACCAACGTCTACATGCCCACTTTGAATGTGGCTCCGCGACATCCGGAAGCTGTCCCTGTATTCCCTCCGTTCCCGACTATATAAACGCCCGTCTTCTGCCTCTCTTCAAGTCGAGAGTCGTGTCCAGTCAAGTCGACGTCATCATCTCCGTCTTCCCGGGCTCCAGCTAGCTGTTCGCCACCGCGAAGCTACGTCTGATTCCCGGCCTTCTGCTCGCCTTCATCGCCGCCGTGTTCTTCGCCATCGCCTTCGTCGCCTTTGCCCCAATCCCCGTTCCCCGTTTTTTGCTGTGTATTCATAAAAGGGTACCCCACCGGGACCCTTGAATAAATCGTCCCAAAGTTCCCCGTCTTTTGCTCTCCCAGGCTATCGAGTGCGCAAATTATTGTCACAGTCGTGACAAAGTGGTGCCCCGAGCGGATCACTGGCCCTTTCCCCCGCCTTTTGTTTTGATGTTCATCCCAATTCTCCTAGTCCCCTACGGTTCGATCCGTGTTTTTTGACGTGATGCAGCGCCAGAGTCGCGATCTGCCCGTCCATAACCTCCCTCCAAATTTCGACCCTGTCCCGATCCACATTTTCGCCTCCAATATACCCGGCAGTGCCTTCCCGCAAGGGAATGGCCCGAACCGACCCAATATACCCGGCAGTGTCTTCCCGCAAGGGAATGACCCGTACCGACCCAATATACCTGGCAGTGCCTATCCTTCGGGATACGGCCCGTACCGTCCCAAATACCAACAAGTCCACCCTCCGGGGTTCAATATACCAGATGAAAGAATGAAATCAATGACTAATTTCGGAAATCACGAACAAGAGCCTACGTGCTCAACCCAAATTCCCAATACGATACCGAATATCCCATACCCACAAATGGCTGAGGACCACAATATGGCTGAGGGCCATGCCCACATGTTTACAAATCGTTCCAACATATCAGGTTACATTCAAATCGCCGAATTGAAATTATCTAGATTAATTAAATATCTCAAAAGCGAAGTCATTCCCATATGTGAACTGATTCTTCGATCTGATATTGGCTCATTGAAGGTCACCCAAAATGAATATATGGAACTGCTAGAAACCACGATCGAGCAAATTGATGAAAATTATAAGCAAACGACTAAATTCGTTTTTCAACATTTTACGATCCTCGATGACCTTTCGAGTTGTGTCGAACTCGTTGATGTTGAAGACCAAATACTACAATTAAAGAAATTCTCGAAGTCAGACTTCAGAATATTCCGGGATATAATCAGTGTGAACGTCACCTCCAGAAAAAAATTGGCACTCATCCGTCAGAAAAATCGCTCGAACTCCACAGTACCACCGACACAAGACGAGAACTCGACGATACCGAAAGAGCAAATCGATAATCAACTTGAAGACAAGAACAAACCCTATGGAACAATCGAGCTACAAGCGAGCAACAACGCAAACGACCGCATCCTGAATCCCAGCCAACATCCGACGCTCAGCGACGGCAAACTGAAGCACCAACTACCGCCGGAAATGACCATGGTCAGCAACAAACCGCTGAATCAGATACACCGAAGGAGTAAGCTCGAAAAAATGGTTGCCGGGAAACGTTGGTCCAAACGAACCGAAAAACTGCGGAAAGGCTCCAAATATCACGAGCGAAAGCGTGCACGAAGCCGCAAAAAGTGTTTCATGTTCCCAGGACCCAAGCTGCGATCGAAATTTGCAACTGGCCGGATCACCCCTATCATCTATGCGCTACAACGGATCCAAGCCTTCCCAAGCACTGGAATGGCCTACCGTGTCTGGGACCCCGGAGGACTTTAAACAGCTAAACCACCAATAGTCGCAAGATCATCCCAATACCAATATAATGCAATGCAATATTGAGATCTCAACTCAAACAGCAATATTATCCAATAAAATATTCAAATCAAAAATCTCAATCCACTATTCACATTAAAACCTAATTCAATTCAATATTATGCAATGCCATATATGCAAACCTCAAAAGTCAATGACTACTCCAAGCCTACATTATCCTTTTCCGCACACGGTGAACACCAACATTCGTCAACACTCCAGAATAATCCAAAGCGCAGTTTCACAACCTATCCCACTAGAAACGCTACACAAACCGATAATCCAACCACCAAAGGTTAAAAAAAAAAAGCCACGCGACCAAAACGAAACGATTAATTTATTGGCAACTATATGGCAAATGATCCAAACGAATGGTAAAAAATTAAATCAAAGCTTCAAGTTAATGCATTATGGTGCTCCTCTCCGGCTGCGGCTTTAAGACCGTAAGGTCCATTTCTCGCCCCCGGGAGGGCATCGCGCCCAAATTGCGGCGCAATGCAAAATTCACAAACTCGCATCTAAACATTCAAATTCAAATCTCTTATTCAAACTCTCGTCCCCCGGGAGTGTCACGTCCCCGTGACGCTCACGGTTAAATAACCGTGTAAATCCCCCAAATCGCCAAGAATCAATAAATTACTCGTCTACGTACGGCTTCCCTCTCTGCCGTCTCCGCGATCCAAGAAGGACCCCTACATCGTATGCAAGTGAGAGCCCTCGTCCACCAACGTCTACATGCCCACTTTGAATGTGGCTCCGCGACATCCGGAAGCTGTCCCTGTATTCCCTCCGTTCCCGACTATATAAACGCCCGTCTTCTGCCTCTCTTCAAGTCGAGAGTCGTGTCCAGTCAAGTCGACGTCATCATCTCCGTCTTCCCGGGCTCCAGCTAGCTGTTCGCCACCGCGAAGCTACGTCTGATTCCCGGCCTTCTGCTCGCCTTCATCGCCGCCGTGTTCTTCGCCATCGCCTTCGTCGCCTTTGCCCCAATCCCCGTTCCCCGTTTTTTGCTGTGTATTCATAAAAGGGTACCCCACCGGGACCCTTGAATAAATCGTCCCAAAGTTCCCCGTCTTTTGCTCTCCCAGGCTATCGAGTGCGCAAATTATTGTCACAGTCGTGACAAAAACCAATAGTTTCAAAAAATCGTAGCAATTAAACCAGGGCCTCCGGGGCTTCGGAAGAAACTGTTTTCAGTACTATTTTTGGTGCTGTTTCAGCTCCACATCGAAGTGCGTGATGAATTTCTCGAAATTTTTTTGGTAAATTCCGAAAAAATCCATGTGGTCCCCCCTTTAGTCGTAAACCATCAAAACCAAAAGTTTCAAAAAATCGTAGCAATTAAACCAGGGCCTCCGGGGCTTCGGAAGAAACTGTTTTCAGTACTATTTTTGGTGCTGTTTCAGCTCCACATCGAAGTGCGTGATGAATTTCTCGAAATTTTTTTGGTAAATTCCGAAAAAATCCATGTGGTCCCCCCTTTAGTCGTAAACCATCAAAACCCAAAGTTTCAAAAAATCGTAGCAATTAAACCAGGGCCTCCGGGGCATTGGAAGAAACTGTTTTCGGTACTATTTTTGGTGCTCTTTCAGGTGCACACATCACAGCGATTTCGCACGGTCGATTTCTTGCGGAATCGGGCTTGGAAGGCCTGGTCGACGAGGGCTGCCTTGTTGCAACATTCAAAAAATCCTAGCAATTAAACCAGGGCCTCCGGGGCATTGGAAGAAACTGTTTTCGGTACTATTGTTGGTGCTCTTTCAGCTCCAGATCGAAGTGCGTGATGAATTTCTCGAAATTTTTTTGGTAAATTCCGAAAAAATCCATGTGGTCCCCCTTTAGTCGTAAACCATCAAAACCCAAAGTTTCAAAAAATCGTAGCAATTAAACCAGGGCCTCCGGGGCATTGGAAGAAACTGTTTTCGGTACTATTTTTGGTGCTCTTTCAGGTGCACACATCACAGCGATTTCGCACGGTCGATTTCTTGCGGAATCGGGCTTGGAAGGCCTGGTCGACGAGGGCTGCCTTGTTGCAACATTCAAAAAATCCTAGCAATTAAACCAGGGCCTCCGGGGCATTGGAAGAAACTGTTTTCGGTACTATTGTTGGTGCTCTTTCAGCTCCAGATCGAAGTGCGTGATGAATTTCTCGAAATTTTTTGGTAAATTCCGAAAAAATCCATGTGGTCCCCCCTTTAGTCGTAAACCATCAAAACCAAAAGTTTCAAAAAATCGTAGCAATTAAACCAGGGCCTCCGGGGTTCGGGCGAAACTGTTTTCGGTACTATTTTTGGTGCTGTTTCAGCTCCACATCGAAGTGCGTGATGAATTTCTCGAAATTTTTTTGGTAAATTCCGAAAAAATCCATGTGGTCCCCCCTATAGTCGTAAACCATCAAAACCAAAAGTTTCAAAAAATCGTAGCAATTAAACCAGGGCCTCCGGGGCTTTGGAAGAAAATGTTTTCGGTACTATTTTTGGTGCTTTTTCAGCTCCACATCGAAGTGCGTGATGAATTTCTCGAAATTTTTTTGGTAAATTCGAAAAAATCCATGTGGTCCCCCTTTAGTCGTAAACCATCAAAACCCAAAGTTTCAAAAAATCGTAGCAATTAAACCAGGGTCTCCGGGGTTCGGGCGAAACTGTTTTCGGTACTATTTTTGGTGCTGTTTCAGCTCCACATCGAAGTGCGTGATGAATTTCTCGAAATTTTTTGGTAAATTCCGAAAAAATCCATGTGGTCCCCCCTTTGGTCGTAAACCATCAAAACCAAAAGTTTCAAAAAATCGTAGCAATTAAACCAGGGCCTCCGGGGCTTCGGAAGAAACTGTTTTCAGTACTATTTTTGGTGCTGTTTCAGCTCCACATCGAAGTGCGTGATGAATTTCTCGAAATTTTTTTGGTAAATTCCGAAAAAATCCATGTGGTCCCCCTTTGGTCGTAAACCATCAAAACCAAAAGTTTCAAAAAATCGTAGCAATTAAACCAGGGCCTCCGGGGCTTCGGAAGAAACTGTTTTCAGTACTATTTTTGGTGCTGTTTCAGCTCCACATCGAAGTGCGTGATGAATTTCTCGAAATTTTTTTGGTAAATTCCGAAAAAATCCATGTGGTCCCCCCTTTAGTCGTAAACCATCAAAACCAAAAGTTTCAAAAAATCGTAGCAATTAAACCAGGGCCTCCGGGGCTTCGGAAGTAACTGTTTTCGGTACTATTTTTGGTGCTTTTTGAGCTCCACATCGAAGTGCGTGATGAATTTCTCGAAATTTTTTTGGTAAATTCCGAAAGATCCATGTGGTCCCCCCTTTAGTCGTAAACCATCAAAACCAAAAGTTTCAAAAAATCGTAGCAATTAAACCAGGGCCTCCGGGGCTTCGATAGAAACGGTTTTTGGTACTATTTTTGGTGCTCTTTCAGGTGCACACATCAAAGCGATTTCGCACGATCGATTTCTTGCGGAATCGGGCTTGGAAGGCCTGGTCGACGAGGGCTGCCTAGTTGCACCATTCAAAAAATCCTAGCAATTAAACCAGGGCCCCCGGGGCTTCGGAAGAAACGGTTTTCGGTACTATTTTTGGTGCTCTTTCAGGTGCACACATCAAAGCGATTTCGCACGGTCGATTTCTTGCGGAATCGGGCTTGGTAGGCCTGGTCGACGAGGGCTGCCTAGTTGCAACATTCAAAAAATCCTAGCAATTAAACCAGGGCCTCCGGGGTCTCGGAAGATACCGTTTTCGGTAGCAAAAAATACGCTCACAGATATATCTGGCTGATCTAGGGGGGGGGTCGATATGATTGCGAAATTCGTCGTAAAAAAAGGTCGCATTCAAGGCCGGGTCTCAGCAGATCGCAGCACAGGTAGATGCTAGAGCTACACCACGTACGGGAGGGAAGGTTGAGGGAGGAGCATCAGCAACAACGACACCTCCTGGGGACCACCACCCTATTCTAACTAAGGTAGCCGGCGCTGTTCCGGAAATCTCTCGGTGTAGTGCTTAGGCTAGGGCTGCTATGGACGGCTAACTTCGTAGCCCGATCCAACAAAAATCAACAACCAAGTATCTAGCGGTGCAACGCGCCGAGAAAAAATGCCCCAACAAATCCGGCTGGCCCAAAAAAGCATACCAGTCCGGGGGCTCGTCCTAAGCCTAAGCCTAAGCCTAAGCCTAAGCCTAACCTAAGCCTAACCTAAGCCTAAGCCTAAGCCTAAGCCTAAGTCTAAGTCTAAGCCTAAGCCTAAGCCTAAGCCTAAGCCTAAGCCTAAGCCTAAGCCTAAACTGAGGGTCAATCGTTGGCCTACTCAGTGGAAAGCTTTGGGAACCCCCTCCACACCAGTGGGCCAGGTGGGGGGCGGGTGCGAAGCAAGCAGTGAAGTGCGCCCTGCGATTCCGCTACGAAATAGCGTCCGGAATGCGGAAACTCCCGATTTGGCTCAATTGAGGATTAGGGGTCTTCGAGCTGCGGTTGCGCCAAGGAGCGATGTGACGGCCGAGCCAGTTAGCGACCCGGAATCAGCGTTTCAAAGCGCTTCGAATGGTCTGCTTACATTGATCGGAAGCGCGCGGCCCGTTTTTGAAAAAATCTATGTGCTCCCCCCTTTAGTCGTAAACCATCAAAACCAAAAGTTTCAAAAAATCCTAGCAATTAAATCAGGGCCTCCGGGGCTTCGGAAGAAACTGTTTTCGGTATTATTTTTGGTGCTTTTTCAGCTCCACATCGAAGTGCGTGATGAATTTCTCGAAATTTTTTTGGTAAATTCCGAAAAAATCCATGTGGTCCCCCCTTTAGTCGTAAACCATCAAAACCAAAAGTTTCAAAAAATCGTAGCAATTAAACCAGGGCCTCCGGGGCTTCGGAAGAAACTGTTTTCAGTACTATTTTTGGTGCTGTTTCAGCTCCACATCGAAGTGCGTGATGAATTTCTCGAAATTTTTTTGGTAAATTCCGAAAAAATCCATGTGGTCCCCCTTTAGTCGTAAACCATCAAAACCCAAAGTTTCAAAAAATCGTAGCAATTAAACCAGGGCCTCCGGGGCATTGGAAGAAACTGTTTTCGGTACTATTTTTGGTGCTCTTTCAGGTGCACACATCACAGCGATTTCGCACGGTCGATTTCTTGCGGAATCGGGCTTGGAAGGCCTGGTCGACGAGGGCTGCCTAGTTGCAACATTCAAAAAATCCTAGCAATTAAACCAGGGCCTCCGGGGCATTGGAAGAAACTGTTTTCGGTACTATTGTTGGTGCTCTTTCAGCTCCAGATCGAAGTGCGTGATGAATTTCTCGAAATTTTTTGGTAAATTCCGAAAAAATCCATGTGGTCCCCCTTTAGTCGTAAACCATCAAAACCCAAAGTTTCAA